>LD354954.1:35336-47862 GCA_001465055.1 Ptychodera flava
ATTTTGTGTTTATTTACATTTTACATTGGTACATTAAATATAGGTTGTTAGGTTGTCCGTACACTGAACAGCGATCTTTAAGGTGGCTGGAAAGGCTATTTTTGCACAAATTCTTTTCTCAGAGTTAATGTCACGTTTCAAGTGTTAGAATCAAGATATTTAGTTCAAATTTTCAGGATAACTCCCTTACTTAATACTTTTTCCAAAGTATATGAAAATTGTATATTTGCAGCCATGATTTTGAAATATGATACCAGTAAATATTAAAATTTAATTTTTCATATTTTTTTACATATTTGAATTTAATAGTATTAATATTACCAAATTAGTTATAAATATGTTGACACTATTTATTGTAAGATTTGTACGGCAGGATTTGTAAATAAAATTTGTTTTTATGATTTTACATGGGTTTACATATCAAAAAATTATTAAAAATTCTTCTAAATAACAAAATGTGTTTTTTCAAAAAGTACTTCAAATACAGGAAAATTGTGCCATACAAATCTTATATGTAACCTTGTTAATAGGCTGTAAAAATTCCATGTCCATATCTCATTTCAAAGGTTGGATTAAATTGGTATACAATTATGTAGGAAAACTGTTATTCTGTCAAAAATGTTAAAAACAAGCCATATTTGCACCCCGCTTTTGAAGTCACAGAGCAGTTTTTTTTGGTTAATCTCACTATTGACACCTCTTTTACACTCAAAGAATCTAAAAATGCATTTACAACAGCAGTCACTCACTCTGAATGCCAGCACCGCCTTGTCAAACTTTCCTGAAAAACAGCAAATAATGACTTTCCCTTTTTAAACATTTTATTAAAAGCTAAGGGGCCTCTGCCATAGTTAATACACTAAGGACCTCCCAACTTCTTCTTATTTGGTCAGTTTTTCAGAAGTTTCATCAGGCTATAACTCTGCAATGCCTTTGTGCCCAAATGTCTAATTTTTTTTATTCCACAGAGAATGTTGACTACTTTTATATTTTAATAGTTTTATTGAAGTTTATAACTGACGCTCTCCAACCACTGTCGACAGAAACTTCATATTAGCATAGTATGTAGCCTACCGGCATAACTCTTTTATGGCAGTTGATTGATAGCTTGTTTATCTTCGTAGGTTGAACGCGCCTCGGGACAGATAGTCAGACTCTCAAACTTTTACAATACTTTTCTGATCCACCACTTTTAGGGGCCCACTTTAAAGTTCCAGGTATACAAAAACTTTCACCGTCGTAGTTTTGCGAAAATTGAAAATTTTAGTTTTCCCCATAGAGTTAACAAGGGAATGGCGGCCAGTTTGAATGATACATCTCGGTAAATCTTGCGTAATTTGTTTCTGTAGTACTAAAATTTGCAAGGTGACCTCAAATTTTTATTCTTGATTTGAAAGAATGGTTGAATATTCACTGAGGAAAGCTTTTGAGAAAAGCTTCAAGTCTTTCACTTACGAGTCGCGTACTACCTTAGATCCTTTTTATTGTTCAGATGAAGTCGGGACACACAAACGCAAAGTTATGTTTTACAATCCATTGATTCTAATTAAAACAGCAAAATATTCCACAACATACCTTCCAAAGTGGTAACCGGTGTGAACACCATTACACCAAACTTACAAAGACTTTGCAGCAGAGTGTTGCTTCCTTTGGTGAGGTCGATACTCTAACGTTAGCCAATACATGGGTGTTGTAATTTTATTTGAAAGGGAATTAGTGTCAAGAAACTGTTTATTTTTTTGTAACTGCTTGCTGGTGATATTCATCATTGAAGAGAGATATTCTGTGTTGACAACCAGTGTCTTTTTCAATTTATGTCCATTTCCACATTGTCCATGATGTCACATTTTAGGTGCAGGGTAACTGACCGGGTGATTGCCGACAAGTAAAGTCACCTGCCTATAGCAAGCGCTTCATCTGTCTCCCCTTGAGGCGCGGCGGACATCAAAAGATTGTTTTGCCAGGACTTCATGGTCACCTGAGACCATGTGGTCAATTTCTGTATGAGGGTCGATGTAAGGTGTACAGCCACGGACGATAATTCGCAAAACTTTCAATTGCGTTTTCGGGTGCAGCAAATCTTAAAGAGCACTTGCTCTTTAAGATTTGCTGCACCCGAAAACGCAATTGAAAATTATGTTTTTGAACAGTGTATATTCAATTTTCAAAACTTTGGCAACAGTCATTAGTGTTATAAATCTGTTTATGTTGCATAGAGCGCAGTGGTCGTCGCGCTGCGCGCGCGCGATTTTTTTGTTGATAAACATAAATGTTTGTAAACATAAGTCTTCTCAACTTCAATCGCAGTGAGATGGGAGCGGTCCCTCACTTTGTTAACGCCTTTGTAAGACTCAACATCATGCAATACTATAGTAAAATATTAAGATCGGAAACGAAATTCAGTGATGTATTTCTATCTATAAACTCATGTAAGGCTACGAAAATTGAGACACTCTGCACAGTAGCTGAGTTTACTGCACGCAGTCACAGTGAACAAATGAGTTTGATAGCGCGCGGTCACGCTGGTTGTACACAATGCTATGTACAGCACAGTAAAAATACATCACTAAAATGATCAACATTGTATATATATATATATATATATATATATATATAAATGTAGACCAGCAACAAGCACAATGCCAAACACAAACATTACACTCAAGACCATGATCGGCAAGCCAGAGCAGGACACGGGAGATGCTGTTGCTTCGATAAGGGAGAAGTAGTCTGGTTCCCCGACCCATTTCCCCGGTAGAGGGCGTGGGGAAATATAGGGACCCTATATTTCCCCACGCCCTCTACCGGGGAAATGGGTCAGGGAACCAGACTAAGGGAGAAGGTCACCGCGTCGACGTACACGGCTATAAGAGAATCCTGTCCCACAACCAGCTGCACAACGTACCTGCCCCGCGACGACTTGGCCCATGACCCACTGTTGATCACCATTTCTTACTTCTTCTAGTAGTACGTGGCAAGAAATAATCAAATGACAGGACACAATAGACAAAGCGATCGGGGTTTCGCGGCATTTGGCAGGAAAATTGCACCGCTGCACATAGGGACGTATTGAGAGATCCTGTGCACGGTTATGGCAGAGATCCAACGGCTATAGCTATAGTGTAGGCCTACCGGTGCTACGCAAACTTCGCTGTTGTACCTCTTGATTGCCGGGTAGGTCTGAATCCTCTTTTAAATGAGATAACCCCCACATAACAAGAAGACTATGAAAGGTCCTTCGCCTGAATTGATACCTGTACTCGGAATTCTCGTTTGCACCCCAAGGGGGTAAACTTCGTAGTGGAGTTTGATTCTCCGCAACCGAGTGTAGCGCGCCATATACCCGTTTCTCTTGACACCGACGTTCATGCAGACCACAGAACAGTGCTTCTTGCTGCAGCGGGCATTGTCCTGCGAGCAGTAGATTTCTGTAGCTTGCATTTTTGTCAATTGTACTCCTGTTGGGCCTCTTGAAATGAAAGTTCTCATCCTCGCTAGCGATGTCGTAGACCAGAGCCCGGTCATTGATAGTCTGTTGGCATATACACGCGTACAGATAAGTGTTAAGCTCCATGGCTCGAGCGAGCTATGGGGGCCCGTTCTGGTCAAAATTATGTTTTATTAATTTTAGTATGTTAGAATTAATTTTATGTAGACTGGAATAAATTTACTAGCACCTCGAATTAATTGTATGTTTCTTTTAATTAATTTTTATATGCTTTAATTAATTTTGTTTAGTCATGCCGAATTAATTTTATGTGTTCTAATTAATTATTTCTGCTTATCTTTGCTGTAATTAATTTTATGTAGTCTAGAATTAATTTTGCTAACATTTCAAATTATTTATATGTTTTTTATGCGCCGGGATTAATTTTATGTAGTCTAGATTTAATAAATTAATTACTTCAATTAATTTTGGGTTCAAAATGTTTTCACGTGTTGCAATTAATTTAATGTGTGTTAGAATTAATTTCTACTAGTGTCTTGAATTAATTTTGTGTTTGGTCGAAGTAATTATGTGTGTTCGCTCGAATTAATTATGTGTTTGAGCGAATTAATTATATGTGTTCACTCGAATTAATTTTATGTGTTTGCTCGAATTCATTATATGTGTTTGCTCGAATTATTTTCGGCCGATCCCACAGTCCTTTGCGCACGCTTTCTTAAATCAATATGGCGGCTCCCGACCGGAGTGGTATTATTCAGGCGCTCAAACCGTGATCAGATCTGTGAAAATTTTAATCAATAAACTGATCACAAAAACTTTTGTAGTATCTCCTGTCTGAGGGATCGTGTATGTGATTGCCCATAGAGCGAAGCCCAACCGATTTTGTGTTTACGTCAGACGCAAACGTTCACCCCTTCTATCGGGCTTTGCCAATCATCGTATACTGTAGACTTGGTGTAGTGCAGTGTGTACCGTAAGCGTACGCAGCATTCAAAAATGAAATCTGCCAAACAGATATCTACGAATATGAAAACCAATGAAGAACTTAACAATGACCACCAGGAAATGTCTCCAAGCTTGATTACTGTCAAATGTCCCTAATTACAAATATGGCATTCGGCAGTTTCACCTCTATCTGTATACAGATCGACACAGGCGCCTACGCAAAGCCGGCCTGTTTTCTCCTCCGGTATTACCGGCTACCAAAAACTATGAAAAATAGTAAAGAATGAGCTACAAAATAACTATCAGTTTTAAGTTGCAGGTAGAATAAGTCTGTGCCTTTGTAAAAAATACTATAAAAATAGTAGAAAGTGAAGAACCAGCTGAAAGTTAGTTGAGGAGACCTTAACCGCATATCATTTGCATCTCATTGTCGGCTACATGGACTGTGTGCCGGCTTCGCGTATAGCCACAGATTAAGCGATTGTGTCTATCTGTATATATATACAGATAGAGATGAAACTGTCGAATGCTATACTTGTAATTAGGGACATTTGACAGTAATCAAGCTTGGAGACATTTCCTGGTGGTCATTGGTTAAGTTCTTTATTGGTTTTCATATTCGTAGATGTCTGTTTGGCAGATTTCGTTTTTGAATGCTGCGTACGCTTACGGTGCACACTGCACTACACCCAGTCTACAGTATACGATGATTGGCAAAGCCCGATATAGAAGGGGTGAACGTTTGCGTCTGACGTAAACACAAAATCGGTCGGGCTTCGCTCTATGGGCAATCACAGGAGACACTGCAAAAGTGTTTGTGATCAGTTTATTGATTAAAATTTTCACAGATCTGATCACGGTTTGAGCGCCTGAATAATACCACTCCGGTCGGGAGCCGCCATATTGATTTAAGAAAGCATGCGCAAAGGACTGTGGGATCGGCCGAAAATAATTCGAGCAAACACATATAATGAATTCGAGCAAACACATAAAATTAATTCGAGCGAACACACATAATTACTTCGACCGAACACAAAATTAATTCAAGACACTAGTAGAAATTAATTCTAGCACACATTAAATTAATTGCAACACGTGAAAACATTTTGAACCCAAAATTAATTGAAGTAATTAATTTATTAAATCTAGACTACATAAAATTAATCCCGGCACATAAAAAACATGTAAATAATTTGAAATGTTAGCAAAATTAATTCTAGACTACATAAAATTAATTACAGCAAAGATAAGCAGAAATAATTAATTAGAACACATAAAATTAATTCGGCATGACTAAACAAAATTAATTAAAGCATATAAAAATTAATTAAAAGAAACATACAATTAATTCGAGGTGCTAGTAAATTTATTCCAGTCTACATAAAATTAATTCTAACATACTAAAATTAATAAAACATAATTTTGACCAGAACGGGCCCCCATAAGCGAGCCCCATTTAACTGATTCAAGGAAATCATGATCAAATGTGATTTCAATCCAGCGTGTAATTACTGTTCAATATTCAGCAGATATTTAACTTAGTTTAATTGACCTTTTATTGCGTGTTAGATTTGGTAAGTATGTATGCTTGTGAAAAATCAGCCGCAATATCAGCGGCAATATCGCAAACATAATAATCAACTCGTAACCTCATGCGGCATTCTCGGATATGCTGTCAACAATGGGGAACCCCCTCAGAAGCATGCGCAGCGCGACGACCACTGCGCTTTAAGTGTACAACACAGTGTATAATATGTACTGAGGAATAAAACTGAATTGCATACAAAGCTTTCAGTGTCTATTAGCTGTAAGGGAATGACATTTTCGTCTTTTAAGAAAGATGAAATGAAATGCAGGCTTTATAAATATATAAGCTTACTTTCTGAACAATGAAAGGGGAACGAATATGCAACTCATATCTGTGTAAGAGAATAGATATTCAAATTCAATGAAAGTGTGATTTGCTACCTGTACAGTATATGGCAGAGTTGATAACATCATGAATTGTCTTCTGATCTGTATAATGTAGTTGTAAATTTGTTTTAAGCAACAATATCATCAAGCTATATTTGTGATTGCAATAAAATATTCCACATTTAGAGATTGAGCTTCTGGTTTAACACCACATATCAAACCCAATACAATTCATCACAGAATTGAACGCCTCTTAACCAGCTAGGAACGATTTTTATATGAAAAGGCTCCTCGGTAAGTCAGGTTGTGCATTAGTAAGTAAATACGATTGGAACTAATTTGGGATAATTGGATCTTCATATTTTTCAAATTTCTCAAAAATGTTTGGTGCCCTATAGCTGAATGTTGCAATATTACAAATCACAAATTACTCATAAAAACAAGTGTGTAACTTAAAAGGAAAAGCAGGTGAGCGTACATTCGCAGATTAAACTGACATTACTTCAGCATCCAATCATCCCGAATTCCAATCGTGTTAGTTTTGAGTTTTTTCGACCAGCTTCCGTTAAAACATTAGCAAGCAAGTAAATACATTAACGATCGTCAAAGCAGGCCCTTACTCGGTGGTACTGAAGAGAACAACTTTAACTAGAAATCTCTAGAAAACTAGTTCTATAAGACCAAGACACTTTAGGTTGGTAGTATAAATCTTTATTGGCAGTATCGTACTCCAACGTATTACAATAAAATAAACAATAGCAACAACAAACTTGTATTAAGACCGGGACACGTGCCGGTGATGAATGAGTATAAACTGGCATACAGTACCCCGTTATGATAACGATTTTACGTTTTGCCGAGCCAATGGCACGTGTATGCGTTAAAGGGGCAGTTCTCAATCCCTGGTTTTAGCATTAGTGGCTGTTGACACTGACTGTATATGCGATTTTAGTCATTTGTTCTCCTTTGAAATTTGTACACAGTCAATTTGCGCAGAGACAAAGCCGGTAAAGAACCTGCCTCTTTAAACGAAGCTCAACACGCTCGTAAACTGCCAACACAAGAAATTATACATATTTACATGATCTTCTCTGATGCCTGAAAATACAAGGTGAGAATGTTAGCATGATCTTGTTAAGTTGGATCCTTTGTTCCAGAAAGAGGGGGAATCCGTAGTCAATAGGCTCGGCCAGCTAATGAAAAATTTGATCTGAATAATACTAAATACAAAGTTCCGTAATTTGAAGTTCGTCAAAAAGCAGTTTCAGTGTTTAGAAATATTCTGAAGGATAAAAATAATTCGCTGCATGATTTCATTCTCTGAAGTCATTTAACTGTAAATCTGAACAAAAGTATAGTCATTTGTCACATGAACATCTTGCCTTGGCAACTCTTAGGCTTGTCTTACTGTAAATTGAGCTCACTGAGGGCAATGAACAATTCCTATTACTTACATATTAGAGATATAGCAAGTTTTGTCAGGGAAATTATTTAACAGTTACCTGTAGAATACTAGTACCATGAAAAATGAAATTATACTTTTAGGTGAAATTCAAATATCATAGTTGTTGTCCACATCTGAACTTTCAAATACCCTATTTGAATCAAGTACATTTGTATCAATAGTCAAACACCTATGCACCTTTCACCATCATATTATCATCAAGTACAATTATGTTAATTATCCAACGTCTGTATATGCACAAGTATAGCAAGTTTTTCATTGGAAAAAATATTCACAATTCTATCATAGACACGTTCATCCATGTAAGCTTATAGTGGATGAACATTTTGGTGAAATTCTTAAATCAAAGTTTTTGTACACATACTAGTTGTAACAACCCTATTCAAATTAAGTACATTTATCTAAATTATCAAATCTGAAAAGTCTATAAATGCATAGATATTGCTAGTTTTGTATTGAAAAAAGTATTACATAGTTTTCTCATAGACTACCATGTATAGTGAATCAACATTATCAACAGCTGATTATCAATTAAATCCAAATATCAAAATTGTGTACACACACACTTGCGCAAAAATATTGCGATCCACCTGAAATTTCTGTCTAATCCCCTTGACGGGTATTTCAAAATTATAGCAAGCCAGAAGGGGAAATTTGAACATTAGCACATTGTAAGTTTGTAAGGTGGTCATTTGAAAAAATCTGAGTATCTTCTTTTGGATTCTATCGCCCCTTCCCCCGAGGTGTTTGTGCGTGCAGCTTTACTCAAGTTATGTTGGGGGGGGGGGTCATGAAATTTTTGTCATCTTAAAAGTGGGGTCATCAATTTTTTCGTGCAATGGGTAGGGGGTCACTTATTTTGACTGGTGCACAGGAAGAATTTGCCGGCCCACCCCGAGCCATAATAACTGAACGCTCCCTAACCATTGAAGAGAGGAATTTTGGTCGTAATTCCATTAGATATAGTGCACGATCTATGCGATAGATAGTGCACATATCAATATGATGATGAGACTATGGCGTTACCATGACGATCACTCTGTAAGCTATAGCACACGATCTGTGTGGTAGCGGAACTGTGTTACCATAACGATTACTCAGTTAGTTGTACTACAAAGTCCGTATGAAGGGAATGTATTGTTGCCCTGACAACAAACAG
This sequence comes from Ptychodera flava, assembly GCA_001465055.1. NCBI lineage: Eukaryota > Metazoa > Hemichordata > Enteropneusta > Ptychoderidae > Ptychodera > Ptychodera flava. Next base: position 44,268 of record LD354954.1, read on the forward strand.
GGACTAACGATCCGTTTGTTGTAGCACACGGTCCGAGGGAGATACTGTGGTGTGAACCAACGCTCCTTTAGTTGTCGTGCACGATCAGTATGATGGCAATACCGGGGTTTCCACACAGGGAAAAGCGTTAAGTAGCCTGGGGTGGGGAGGAGTGGGGTTCTTTGTGCAACGGTTTACTTTATTTTATTAATTTTTACTCTGATATTTTAAATAAAGGTTTCAACTCCAAACCGTCTGACTGCTTTCTTTGTTACTACAAGTCCATATCTCTCCGACATGTGTACACACCACCCACTGTAATAGCTTTGCAAATATTGCTAATCGGCTGTCCGTATCAGCGGATTAATTGATTGAGTCAACATCACAGCCACACGTAGTAAAATGAACGCTGCACATAATCCCAAAGAAACATATTGTAATATTCCGATAACCCGACCTACCCTATTTTTTACCTGCCGACCTAGACTCTTTAGAGCTACCTTAACGCGAAAGTAAAAAAAACAAAAACAAAAAATCCCTATAAAAGATGTGTTCGTTACCCCGCGTTTGATTTTTGCTTGAACAAGGATGTCTTTTATGCTTTTATTCTATTATTTGTTATGATACGTTTCTCTGGAAAAATCTGGCCAGTGTTTGATCGCCCTGGACCGCTGAAAAATGCATATTTAAAAATAAAATTATTTGGAAAAAGAAAAACTTTTTGCCTACCTACCTATCTACCTACCTACCTACCTACCTACCCTATTGTTGAAAAAACATGTCTTCGGAACAGCACAATTTTTTTTGCCTAAGTGTGTACGTATACGTATGCAAACTCCTTGGCACGGTCATGTGACATGTCAATAGAGTTCGCAGTTGATAGACCTGTAGCATGGAGTCCATGTGTGTCGGCATTCAGCATTCATTGCTGGATATGTACATATCGTTGACCACTCACTCTCTCAGCTCGATAAAAAGATACCGTTTTGCCAATGCAAAGCATCTGCCGTGTCTACCCCGTGATATTTTGTGACGAGAGGAGAACCATTTGGTCCTTCAAGGGTAGAAGGAGTTGTCAAAGCACCTTATCTGTTTAAGTCGTGCGAGAAAGCATTTTTTCCGTAAAAGAAACAATGCGAATTTTGGCCGAGCAGTTTTGACTGTGATGGTTTCGCTAGGTAATTGGGTGCCGTACGTTGTGAATTCAAATCCGATTGGAAATTAACTGAAATTTCATCACTGAATCATTATTGTGGGTCTTTATTCATACAAAAAATTGACAGGAAAATGATATTTACAAACAGTCAGAATAATTGATTATCATTTATCTCCTTTCTCACTTTCATAGCGTGAAAAGTGAAAGCGACTAGACGTTGCATTATATTTGGATCATCAGATGTCATCAGAGAAATAAATCTTTAATTCAGTTGGTGGACTGAAATAATGAGGAATATACTTCATCCTCAAGTTATCAAAAAAAGTACAAAGTAAAACAAAATGATATTCATTTTCGACTTCATTTCTATCACATAACAAACAACCTCTTTCATTTGCATCATTTTTCAATTTTCTGTCAGTCTCAATACGCAAATAGTGAGAAGAGCATCTCAATCGAGCTAACATAGACATGTGTACATTAATTTTGACGACAGAAAGATATTTTTCTGGTGTAAGAGAACACTTAAGTTCTCCAAAACAAGAAAGTTTATCAAGGCTACAAATTTCAATGTACCAATTGTCATGCAAATACCTCTTTAAATTCTCTATAAAAGCACATATGAAACTGTTTTCATCGGAAATTTCTTGTTGCTCCCATGCTTCTCGCAAATTACAGAGACACAGTAAGTTTTTGACGTGGTGTATCTATGTGGTTTCGACCTGACACCAGATTTATCAATGTGATAGAGCATTTCATAACACTTCCTTGGATAGCGGTTTTCTGGCATTTTTAAAAGTTTACATCAATATTTAACACATTTTTGGCTGTATACAAGTAAATTGGAAACCTGCCACACTCGCCCAACACTGCAACATTTGGGGTATTACCTGAAACACCAAGAAAACTCTTACATGCCAAATACTGGATTCTTTCAAGATAATCATATTTTGCATATCCCCATACTTCTGAGCCAAAGGTCAGTACTGGCAACACCATTGAATCAAAAATCTTGAAAAAGGTATCATATGTAAAACGACCTGTCTTGTTACTCGCTCTAATAATACCCATAAGTACTTTTCTTGCTTGTTGTGCAAGAGTTTTTGTGGACATTGTCAACTGCAACCTACAGGAAAACAGAACACCCTAATACTTATAATACGATACAACATTAACTTTTTCTCCGTTAAAAAAACATTTTTCTGTTTTTGCAAGGTAACCACCAGCTTTAAATACAGCTACTTTGGTCTTTTTTATGTTTACCGTCATTTTCCATTTTATACAATAGGAATGCAAACAATTCAAAAGGCGCTGCAGACCAATTACAGTGTCAGAAAAAGTACAACATCATCTGCGAATAATAAACATAATATTTCAGTTAAAGCAGGAGAATACTGAATACCACGCTGACCACTATTCTGTACGTCATGTGTCAATTCATTTATGAAAAATGAAAACAGAAATGGGCTTAGCATACATCCCTGTCTAACCTCGACAGGGCAGGTCAAATATTCTGTAAAATTACAATTGATTCTCACACAAGATTTAACGTCATTATATATGGAATTCAAAATTTTTTAACATTTTTCCATTAATACCACCTTTCAAAAGTATGAACCAAAGTCTTTGACGTTCAACAGTGTCAAATGCTTTTGCAAAATCAACAAAAGGCACAATAAAACTTACCACGTTTCCTCGATAAATATTTTTGGATGACTGACTGCAGAATAAAAATGTTATCTACTGTTGAATGAAAGTTTCCCCCCAGGAAACATCTTTCTGCGAGAACTCCTACTTACCTGTCACTATTACTTTTGGGTTATCTCATTTGCTGCCTTCCAGAACGAGGCAAAAATTTATCTACAGGTGATCTCATCCCAGGCGGAAACCGCCATGAGATTCCATATTCAAACAGTTCTCAACCTCCATAATAGACTATCAAAATAGTGGGGAGGAGGGAGGGAGGAGTGACAGGTAAGTAGGAGTTCTCGCAGAAAGATGCTTCCCGGGGGGAACTTTCATTCTGCTTCATCCTCCTACTTACCTGTCACTATTACTTTTGGGTTACACAGAATCCAAAGCTTAATTGGAGGAGGATATGTCAAACAAATACTCCCAACCTAGGTAGAACCACACCTCAAAGAACCTAAAGCAAAACTAGCTTCCATAGGCACATCCTTGAGGTAAAAGTTAATAAAGGTATTTGGAGAAGCCCAAAAACCAGCTTTACAAATGTCATCCACTGACACTCCTTTAAACAAAGCCCACGAGGCAGCTATAGCTCGTGTATCATGTGCTCTGATGGAATGTACAAGTCTACAATGGCCATCGGAAGAATCATAGGCAAGTTGGATTGTATCCCTTAACCATCTAGAAATAGTGTCCTTGGACGCTGGACCATGTTGACCCATGAGAGAAAATGCCGAGAGAGTTTGACCGGTTGACCTCGCTGTTAATTTT
>LD354965.1:1977-15735 GCA_001465055.1 Ptychodera flava
GAGGTTGGCATTATCTCACAGATAAGGCATTATGTCCCTAAAAATATACTTATTTTACTGTATAATTCAATGATCCTTCCACACATAAACTATTGTATTGAAATTTGGGGAAACACATTTACGACCTTCTTAGAACCAATGAGACATTTTTAGACTGTAAATTTCATACTTGCATGTCTATTTTTGATTTGTTGCATGGCCATTTTTGCCCATGATGTAAATCAATATTTAGATTCAATACCCCACGATTACCCAACCCGCTTTTCCAAACAAGAACGGTCTGAACATGGTTCCTTTCTCAGGGGTGAGCAAATCATGTTTTGAGTCACAAGCCCCCGTAGCCAAAATAAGCTTATTTACTAGCAGCCGGCCCGTCAAAGACTCGTTTAATTTTATGAAGTCCATTTTTTCACTTCCTGCTCTCAAACTGCAAAATGTGAGGGAAAAATGTTTCGCATGAGGATTTTTGCCCAAGTTAACGAAACTTCTGAACCTAAAAATATGGCAAGATACCAATCAATTCTTTTTAGCGTAGTGCATGGCCGTTCTTACGTGCATAGCCTACATGTTATGACTGAACTGTGATACTTTTGTGATTCCCAACTACTTCCATATGATATTTCGGTGACCTCAACGACTCTCTGCAATAGAAGCATTATCTCTTGATACCTATGTATTAATTTAGGAAATAAATGAAATTACAGCCAAAAAAATCACACTAATCATTGCATACACAATGTTTCAAATTGGTGTCGATCCCGATGTCATCATCCGCCATAGTTGTCGATGCAAGTCCAGCTATTACTCAAAGGCCGATCATTTTCTCTCTTGACACGAGCGATTTTATCGCTCACAGCATGGTCATAATGTATGGGTTTTTTTTATTTCGAAGAGTTATACTGATCTCTACAACGACACAGTGTCTCTATTTTGATCTTTGAAAGATCGGTTTTTAGCGACGAAGTTACGTAACTGAGGAAGCTTATAGAGTTGGGAGAGGCAAAATTGACGTCACTTCCGTCAACAACTTCCGTAAAACTATTTTGTCACACCACGTGATCAGTGTCATTTAACGACTACACTAGCATACCTCCATGGCATACCATTCACGTTGCACACTCACTATCAGCGAAAATACCAGATCGTGTTGAAACTTGAATTGACATTATAATTGAACTTAGAGCGTACGTGTGTGTGTATTGGCTTACATGAAAATGCGATAGACAATGATGCATTTACGTTAGAACGTCCATGCTCGATCAAATAGTTTTTTTTCTGTCAGTGTAAATTACGAGAGTGGTGGATGTTGACGGACATCATACGTGCGTCTGGTCCTGACATGCATGTCGTTTCGATCTCCTTTTTACTGTGCAGGGGAGAATGAATAACGTTCCTAGTGGGTTTCAAATATGTCAAAAAAATACGAAGTTTTGAGTGGATTTACGATTTCGTTTGTAAAATTACGAGCGAAAATTTCAGCTTCCCATTTCATCAGCGCGACCGTGCAAGAAACCTCAGTCTCGACATCATGCATGCGTTTGGTCCTGGACATGCATGTCGTTTCGATCTCCTTTTATTATAATACTGTGCAGGGGAGAATGAATTACGTCCCTCATGGGTTTCAAATATGTCAAAAAATACGAAGTTTTGAGTGGATTTACGATTTCGTTTGTAAAATTACGAGCGAAAATTTCAGCTTCCCAATTCATCGGCGCGACCGTGCAAGAAACCTCAGTCTACTACCTCCACATGAACATGAAAGGCCGGCCTCTGAAACAGTCAGTGTGTAAGCGTGTGGAAATTTGCGTAGTGTTTTTTCTCATTTACTTTGGCAAATTATCAGCAAAAACCTCAATAATTCAAGGTAACCCTTTCTTCTCAATCGCTTCCTGGAGTTTCAAAGTCATACCAACGAAAATGAGTGAAAAATTTCGATGCAAAAATCGTGCATCGGCGAGAGTAATATGCGTAAGCTTAAAGAGACTGAGAGTATTCATAGAGAAATAGCCCATGATTCGAGCTTGGTTTTCCTGTTTTTCGTTTGAATTTTGGCCAAATAGTCGCTTTTTAGCAGGTTTTGAAATTTTTAAAGCATCTAAAAATATTAAAATGACTTTTAATTAACAAACTAAATAAAAAAGTAATAAATTCAATTATTTATCTACAAAAAAAAATATTTCGGCAGGCTGAATTATGCAGCTAAAAAGTGAACAATCAATGTTTTGGACGAGTACATACGTGTGAGGGATTTTTCGCGGGGATTCCCCGACCATTCATCGCTGTGGCGCTCGAATACGCAGTCAGTTTCTGTGAAACGGGATGAAATTTTCTTTCAGGCGAGGCGTTTCAAGTTACTCTTTAGAAAAGTTACTTATTTATCAATTGTCGTTTTACTGTTTCATGACACATGTTTCTGATTCAATCACTTGTTGACCTGAAAAACAACGATATTTAGTACTCTTTTTCATCAGACTTTTAGTAAGTAGCCGCGGTACAGCTGTCAAAATACTATCGTTTTCAAAGTACATTTTGAGTGAACTTTGTAAATGAACATTCTGAACCATCGTGTAATGTTATGCTTGGAATTGTGTTGCTTTTGAGGTTTATTCGTGGTTTTTTGTTTCTTTTATATCATCAAACATTGACAAGTAAGCTTGTAAAACTAGCCTTAAATCACTTAAATTAGAATACTTTCTGGTTTTGTAACATGTAAAGAAATAAATAAGTTGATTTCTTTTGATCCTTTCCACTTATTGGTATTTTTTCCTGGTTTAAAGTTACCAATATCCTTAACCTTTAGTCTCTAAATCTTAGAAAAAATGAAATGATTGATTTAATAAAAGAAACTTATTGTGACACAGTTCAGTCATTTTCATAACTCTGGTTCAAAATTCAGTGTGCTATACTCATATCTTGGCAGTGCTGAACTCTTCTATCATAGTATCTGCAATTGAAGAATTACTTCACATAGAATAATTTGTAAATGTAAATCAGTGCTGTTTAAGATTATTTAATTGTCAGGGTGTTGCCAAATCTTGTGTGTATATAAGTATGTCCGGTTCTGAGATGAGCTATATTGGCATACAAAAGGAATTTGTTGATAACTGACAATTTAATTAATACAGTCAATTTTGGAATTTACTCAAAACTTTTGAGACTGAATTTGAAACTTTACTAAGGATTTTTGGTAGCTAGAGGGGAAACAGACATACTAGTGTGATGGGCGGACCAGAAAGTCCATGGAAATCGAGCAGGTTGTTCTTACATGAACATTGCTGTTGGTGTGTTGATTCAATGTAACACACTATGCTAACATGTTTCAACACCCAAGGAAACATTTGTCACTTTATAGTCAATGCGACATATTAATAAAATTATTTTAATTTTGTATTGGAATATCACAAAACAATGTTGTGATCATCGCAGTCCAGCTAGCTGTTATGAGTAAGCATGTGTACTTGGCTGGACCGATCAAGTTTCTGCAAAAAATCATTTCACCATCAATGACAAGCTAAAGTGACGTCTGTAATAAATGTGTCCATTCAATATCCAAAGACAATCAAGGCTATCAATGACACGAAGAAAGTTTGTTTAGAATTATATTTTCGTTTTAAAATACAGTTCTTTGATGCAGTGTGGTCGTCTGGCAATCCATCATCACGGCAGATGTAGTGCATGCAATACACAGTCCACACTGTCCAATCATGCGTGCTTATTTTCCTGTTATAATTCAATTGTGTCAGAATTTTGTAGCAAGGAACATACAAAATCTTGTAGATAAATCAATTTGGATGATCTATGTTGATCTATGCAAATTCCAAGTTTGGTGGACATGTGAAAATTATGTTTTTTGCCTTCATATACAAGATGGCATGCTTTATACCAAGCTGGACGCTCACTGCTAAAAAAACAATAGGTTTTATTACAGTTTGTCATTTCCACCCTTTCTTTGCATCTTTCTCAGCAACATTCCCCAAACCCCTCTCCTTGCATCCCTACCGCTAAATGCACGGAGGAGCACAGTGTCATATCATTGACGCTATTTTTTCATGCTGCAATTTACCCACTCCGCATAATACATGATCCATGTCATGACAGTTGATTTTGTACCTAGATCCTTTACATTTTCATGCATAAGTTTGTTGGTTTTTGTAGATAAATTTCAAGCTGCAATTTCTGATAACTACTTTTTTATCCCAGAATTGCGTGATTTCTTTAATTTTGAACCTATAGAGAAGAATGTTACGTCAGTTAGGCTTGGCACGGAGCCTAGACTCCGTTTCTTGCTCCATGCAATCGGTAACCATCCATCTTTGTGTTCACTTCTGTACATCGTTTGATGCTGATTGAATTTGCTACCCTCCAAATTTACGGAAGCTTTCAGTTGCTGCACTTTCTGCTTCCAAAGCAAGTACGTTCGGAATGTATTCTCATCGATCGCCATAGCTGTGGGTCCATAGCTGTGTTTTCAGGCGGGATTTATGCGTTTTATGGGCTAGTTTTGACTTTTACGCGGGGTTAAAAACGTAAAAGTCAAAACCAGCCGATAAAAGGCAGAAATCCCGTCCGAAAACACCACAGCTACGGACCGACAGCTACGATCGCCATAGCGAGGACGTTGGCAAGGCGACTTCCGCAGCTGAACTAGGTCAAATCGCCATGTAAATGATATGCTAATCTTACTTCCGGTTGAATGAGGAAAAGGTCTATTGTACACATGTGTTCTGCAGTGATACCATCTCATTTTCAAAACTTGCACAACATCTTTCTTAGGATCATTACGGTTTGTTGTTATGGTCCATCTATTGTTTATCTAAACTATCAGATCACATTGCACCACTCAGGGTCCCAACAACCCTTGAAAGTCCTTGAAGTTTCAAGCCCCTTTGAAGGTCCCTGAAAAGTCATTAAAATAGAAATAAAGTCCTGGAAAGCAATCTTTGATGAAGTATATAAGGAGGTGATCAGTTATAATGTCTTACATACAATGAGGGAACAATATGTAAACTGATGTTCCTATGAAAAAGATATATCAAACAAATGTTACTCAGAAAGTGGTATTTTAAACCACAAAATCTTTGAAAATTGCTGAAAAATCATTGAAAGTCATTGGATTCTAATTGACTTTGAGCGTATATGTATGGACCCTGATTTCACTATTTAACAACTTGATGTGCTTTATGTTATTTTTAGGACATCAGTAACAATGCTTGTGAGTGCATTCTGGCATGGCGTTCACCCTGGTTACTACCTCAGCTTTATGACAGTTCCTATCATGCTCTACGCTGAAGACATCATGATCAAGGTATTCCGCAGACCAAGCAATGAAAAGATGTATGATTGGCTGAACTGGTTTGTCCGCATGCGTTTCTTTGAATACCTTAGCATGGCTTTCCTTCTGTTGAAGATGGACTACACACTTACCTACTGGAAGTCTACATTCTTCATTGGTCACGCACTCAGCGCAACCTTCATTGTGCTCGGTATGGCATTTAAACCACAAAGGAAAGAAAAGATTGATACTGACACTACAAGAACTGATGAAACAAAACTTATCGAAGAAAAGAAGGAAAAATAGTATTATTTTGTTTATTTTACAAGATTTTTGACAGCAGTGCATCTAATTTGCAAAATTTTGTAACAACTTATTTCATTCAAGAATATCATGAAATTTATGTAGTACTGTATTATTTGTGTACATGCAATATGAAATAAGTGGGATCACCAAGAGCACATGAGAAGAGATGGTAAATCATAGTTGCTGTAAAGCTGTTCTGCACCTTTCCTACCAGGGATTAGTTTTTAGCGACGAAGTTACGTAACTGAGGAAGCTTATAGAGTTGGGAGAAGCAAAGTTGACGTCACTTCCATCAACAACTTCCGTAAAACTATTTTGTCACACCACGTGATCAGTGTTATCTAACGACTACTGCATACCATTCACGCTGCACACTCACTATCAGCAAAAATAGTATCGTGTTGGATTGACATGATAATTGAACTTAGAGCGTACGTGTGAGTGTATTGGCTTACATGAAAATGCGATAGACAATGATGCATTTACGTTAGAACGTCCATGCTCGATCAAATTGTTTTTGTTCTGTCGGTGTAAATTACGAGATTGGTGGATGTGGATGGACATCTTGCGTGCGTTTGGTCTTTGTCTGACATGCATGTCGTTTCGATCTCCTTTTTACTGTGCAGGGGAGAATGAATTAGGCCTACGTTCCTAATGGGTTTCACATATGTAAAAAAAAATACAAAGTTTTGAGTGGATTGACGATTTCGTTTGCAAAATTACGAGCGAAAATTTCAGCTTCCCATTTCATCGGCACGACCGTGCAAGAAACCTCAGTCTCCTACTACCTCCATGATCACATGTTGTACTAGCCCTGCGTACGATGCTGTGTGTTCCGCTACAGCTAATCGCCCCGCTCACCACAGCCCTGCAAAGACCCGTACGTAGGGTCGGTGACTTCAAATCCATTTTGGGACTTGACGTAAAAAGCCAAATTACTGCCGAAATTCAGCATTCTTGGGCCCAAGTTGTATCCCAGCCTACCTCAGCAACTCGATCGCTTCCAATACGGGTCTTTGCAGGGCTGTGGTGAGCGGGGCGATTTAATCGCTGTAGCGGAACACACAGCATCGTACGCAGAGCTAATGTTGTACCACATGAACATGAAAGGCCTCTGAAACACTCAGTGCAGTGTGTAAGCGTGTGGAAATTTTCGTAGTGTTTTTTCTCATTTAATTTGGCAAATTATCAGCAAAAAACTCAATAATTCAAGGTAACCCTTTCTTCTCAATCGCTTCCTGGAGTTTCAAAGTCATACCAACGAAAATGAGTGAAAAATTTCGGTGCAAAAATCGTGCATCGGCAAGAGTAGAGACTGAGAGTATCCATACAGAAATAGCCCATGATTCGAGCTTGGTTTTCGTGTTTTTCGTTTGAATTTTGGCCAAATAGTCGCTTTTTAGCGGGTTTTGAAATTTTTAAAGCATATAAAAACATTTAAATGACTTTTCATTAACAAACGAAATATAAAAATGAGAAATTCAATTATTTATCTACAAAATAAAAATATTTTGGCAAGTTAATCATGCAGCTAAAAAGTGATCAATCAATGTTTTGGACGAGTACGTAGTGTACATGTGAGCGATTTTCGTGGGGATTCCCATTGCTGTGGCGCTCGAATACTCACTACGCAGTCAGTTTTTGTGAAACGGGATGAAATTTTCTTTCAGGTGAGGCGTTTCAAGTTACTCTTGAGAAAAGTTACTTATTTATCAGTTGTTGTTTTACTGTTTCATGACACATGTTTTTGATTCAATCACTTGTTGACCTGAAAAACAATGATAAGCTTATTTAGTTCTCTTTTTCAACAGACTTTTTATAGTAAGTAGCCGCGGTAACAGCAGTCAAAATACTATCGTTTTCAAAGTACATTTTGAGTGAACTTTGTCGATGAACATTCTGAACCATCGTGTAATGTTATGCTTGTCATAGTATCTGCAATTGGAGAATTACTTCACATAGATTGAAGATTATTTAATTGTCAGGGTGTTGCCATATCTTGTGTGTATATAAGTATGTCCGGTTCTGAGATGAGCTGTATTGGCATCCAGGGCTCCCGCTACCTATTCGCCAATTCGCCAAATGCGAAAGAAAGTTAAAAATGGCTACAAAAATTCCTGTTTGGCTAATGTAGTGACTATTGAATTCTTACACCTCCTCAACAGAAAACTACACCTAACAAAATGTTGTGAGATGTTGAAACAGTTTACCCTCCTTCCTACAAAGTTGCAATGTATTGAAACACTCTACTCTCCTTTCTACAAAGTTACAAATTTCCTGGTACGTAAAACAAACACTGTTGCTGTTCGATACTACAATACATCATGAACGTAACGTCCATGAAAACACTGAGGCCTGCTTTGCCTCTGTGAGTCCTGGGTCGTCCTTGAGTCTATCAAAAGTTTTACCTACTTTGCTGTATCAAAATTTTGCCTGCAACTACTCAGTTTGATGGTAAAAACCATTATTTCAAAGGAAACTTTCACAAATGGAGTCATAATACAAAGGAAAAGGAGAAAACTGAGGTTATCTGAAAGGTCAAGTCTAGGTCATCTCATCATGTGATGTCATGCATGAAGACCCCCTAAAATACGCAATTATGGTTCACAAGAAACTACCTAGGGTGGTCCAATAGGTGAAAGGTAATTTTGCTGCCTTCCAATTTAAATGGCATTCAGCTTGATTGACTCCCATTCGGCCTACTTTCAAACTGCTATAACTTATACAAGAAATTATGTGATTCTGAATGATTTTAATATTTTCGTAGATTCCACCAGTTTAATGATCTAGAAGTGAACATCACCGGACATTTCTTGATGATATCAAAATATCAAATGAAAATATATCTGGGCTAAAACTTTTGAGACTGAATTTGTAAATTTACCAAGAATTTTCGGAAGCTAGAGGGGAAATATGACATTAAACTGGTCCAATAATCATTTTCATTCAAGGTAATACATTACCAGGTCCATGGGACATTTGAGATTTACAAATTTAAGTAGGACCATCCTGAACCACTGATAGTTAGTGGTGGTACCAGGTGTCCGGAATGGGTAAGCGTACCCTGCTAGCATGCTACAACCGTCAGGATTGGTCCCAAAATTGTCTAATATTGTATGAAGTGATACAGTATATGAATCACTGTTATAAGTCAAAGCCGGGAATGCTGTCGCTAATCATTTGAGTGCATGAGGTGTCATATTTGGCCACAATGTCATTATATCGACCGTAGAACTTTTTGAAAGTCCTCACGAGTCTTTTGGATGTATATCCCTGTCTCACTAGTTTTGATACTAATAAGCTGTGTCTCATTTGAAAATCCGCGTAGGAATCACAAGCCCTACAATATCTGAGAAGTTGAGACACATACACACCATAAGCAGGTGCAGATGGAATATTACTTGATAAGTGGGGATAATTTATGATTTCAAAATCAAAATCATCCCTTTTGTCATACAGCTTAGTGTGTAGCCCATTAGTACCCACTTGCAGGAACAGATCAAGATATGAAGCTGATATGAAACAGACATAACAGTGTGATGGGCGGACCAGAAAGTCCATGGAAATCAAGCAGGTTGTTCTTACATGAACATTGCTGTTTGGTGTGTTGTTTTGTAACACGTACACTATGCTAACATGTTTCAACACCCAAGGAAACATTTGCAACTTTATACTCAATGCGACATATTGATAAAATTATTTTAATTTTGTATCGGAATATCACAAAACAATGTTGTGATCATCGCAGTCCAGCTTATCAAGTTTCTGCAAAAAATCATTTCACTGTCATTGACAAGCTAAAGTGACGTCTTTAATAAATGTGTCCAGTCAATATCCAGATAAAATCAAGGCCATCAATGACACGAAGAAAGTTTGTCAGTCCCCACGAAGTCTGGGGGGACTTATAGATTGGGTCATGTCCGTCTGTCCGTGCGTGCGTGCGTACGTCCGTCCGTCCGTTCACGCAGACATCAGACTGAGACATGCCCTGGTCAATTTCTTTCAAACTTTGCACAAGGATAGTACCCTACCCCATACAGATGCACGTCGATTTGTTTCACAATGCGATCAAATTTGGCCGTGTTAGACTTGGAGGACTTTTTAGTTTACACCTCCATAGACTCCCATGTATAAGGCAGTTCTCCATAGACACCCAGGTATAAGGCAGTCCTCCATAGACTCCCATGTAAAGGCAATTCTCCATAGACTCCCATGTATAAGCCAGTTCTCCGTAGTCACGCCCATGTATAAGGCCAAGAAAAATAAAAATTTAGTTTCTCATCGTATTCTAGTGCAAAAAGGATGCAGTGACACAGTTTTTAGTCCCCATGGATGAAGTCCAGGGGGCTTATAGATTGGGTCATGGTGTCCGGGTCATTGTGTCCGTTCGTCCATCTGTTCGTCCATCCTTTCACACAGATATCTCAGACATTTTGACAAAATGCCATGTGACATTGGTGACCTTTGACCTCAAATATACGTATTTGTCCATAACTCAGTAACCACAAGTGCTACACCCTTCATATATGGTATGATGGGATGACGCCACATATTATACCTCATTAATTATGCACATATCTAATTTTGAGCGAGCCAATAGAGCTAGAGGTCTGATTTTTGGTATATAGGGATAACTTAGCAATACCATTTTTTTTGGACATGTCACGTGACCTCAATGACCTTTGACCTCAAATATACATATTTGTCCATAACTCAGTAACCACAAGTGCCACACCCTTCATATCTGGTATGATGGGAGACCTTATGACGCCACATACTGTACCTCATTAATTATGTGCATATCTAATTCTGAGCAAGCCAATAGAGCTGGATGTCTGATTTTTCGTATATAGGGATAACTATAGGATAGAAATTTTTTGACAAAATGTCATGTGAACTTGATTTTTACCTACAATATACGTTTATGTCAATAAATAAGTCCCACAAGTGCTATGTCCTTTATATTTAGTAGGATGGGAGACCTTATGACAACACACGCTTTACCTCATTTATTATGCACATATCTAATTCTGGGCAAGCGAATAGAGGTAGAGGTCTGATTTTTGGCATATAGGGATTTATTAGCAATACATTTTTTTTTCCCGAAATGTCACGTGACCTCAATGACCTTTGACCTTGATTATACATATATATATGCATATCTCAGTACCCACAAGTTCTATACCCTTCAATTTTGATAGGATATTAGACCTTAATATGTCACATCTTGTACCTCATTTATTATGCGCATATGTATTTCTTGGCTGGCCGATACAGCTACAGGTCTGATCTTTTTTCGCAATTTAGAACAATAACTTAGACATGCCTCATGTGTTTCAAATTGGGAACAACGACATAGACCTATGTGCCCATAGATCTCAACATATCAATCCAGTGATACTTCTTAATGACCACATTTCCCTGCCCCATCAAGACTAATACTCCTATTACTATGTCATTGTCAATGACTTGTTTAGAATTATATTTTCGTTTTAAACTACAGTTCTTTGATGCAGTGTGGTCATCTGGCAATCCATCATCACGGCAGATGTAGTGCATCCAATACACAGTCTACACTGTCCAATCATGCGTGCATGTTTTCCTGTTATAATTCAATAGGGTCAGAATTTTGTAGCAAGGAACATACAAAATCTTGCAGATAAATCAATTTGGATGATCTATGTACATCTTTGCAAATTCCAAGTTTGGTGGACATGTGAAAATTATGTTTTTTGCCTTCATGTTCAAGATGGCATGTTTACCAAGCTGGACGCTCACTGCTAAAAAACCAATAGGTTTTATTACAGTTTCACATTTCGACCCTTTCTTTGCATCTTTCTCAGCAACATTCCCCAAACCTCTCTCCTTGCATCCCTACCGCTAAATGCACTGAGGAGCACAGTGTCATCATTGACGCTATTTTCTATGTAATGGATTGATCCATGCCACAGAACAAATACAATTATTCCAAAATGTTTTGATAATGGTGGAAGATGAACAGCACGGCTCAGAAGAGTTCATTCTGCTGGGACAGCCTCTTGATCATATGAATAACACACGTACAGTAATTGCATTTTGTGGTTGTTGATTCCTTTAAAGTTCTGAAAAGATATCTGCCCTGCTCTCTGTAATTTTGAAAATCATTTGTTGTGCTTCCTTACAGCAGTTTGTGAATGCCTCTTTTTCATTCCCAAGCTCTACCATTGTTGAAATTTGGTCTGAAGAAACTGTTTTCACTATGTTTGTAGACATCTACAAATGCAGTTTAAAGGAGTAGAATGACAAGGGCGTCGACCCCTCCCATTGTTAGCTGTGCATGTAATGCACTGCCATGTAGACTATTTAGTGTAATGGGAAGTGAAGTTTTGATCACAGGTGTAGCTGTCAGGGAAATTTTTAGGGAACTATTTTTCATATTTCTGTCATTGTGCGGCATGTAAAAAGCGATACATGGCATTTAATAGGCTGAGGGGTTGTGACTTATTCATAGTACATTTTGTACTTGCAGTAACATTTATCAAAACTTGTTGAAAAGTGATAAAGCTTGACATAGACAATGACAAAAAAATTGTATTTGTGTTTGTATTGCAAATTTCAGTACATGTGTAGGGCCAGTGTCAACTGTACAATGTTATCATCGACCAATGAAATATAGTGTGGACTACAATTCTGTGGTCGACCAGACAATTGGACATAATCAAACAGACTGTGTTGGTAATGACACATAGACAGGCTGTTTTGGACATTTCACGTAGGCTGTGTTGGATGTACATCACACACAGACAGGCTGCTGTGTACATACATGTAGGACATTACACACACACATGGGCTGTGTAGGACATTACACACAGACAGGCTACACACAGACTGGCTGTGTTGGACGTACACATAGACAGGCTGTGTTGGACAATATATTACACACAGACAGGCTGTGTTGGATACAAAGAGACAGGCTGTGTTAGATATTACACATAGACAGGTTGCGTTGCCATTTGGAAGTTCAGCCATCTTGATGCACTTTCAGCTGTAGAACCACCAAGTGACTTTTACAGATAGGACAACATGCTTAAGGGATAAACATCAAAAGTTACAGCTAATGATATACTTACATTCACACATAATATGACTCAACAGATAAACAGCCTTTTCATATCCAATCATTCAATATGTCTTTTACAATACCCGAGTTCAGTTGAGGGTGCCAAAAGGTACCAAAAGTTTTGTACTGTGTCTTAGATACACTTGATGCCACTGTTCACCCTTGAATGTGCTCAATGTCCCTAGAGATGACCTTTGAGTTCTTCACAAATTTTGGTGTTAGACATACACACAGACAGGCTGTGTTGGGCATTATACACAGACGGGCTGTGTTGGACGTACGTCACACACAGACAGGCTGCTGTGTAGGACATTACACACAGACTGGCTCTGTTGGACATACACATAGACAGGCTTTGTTGGATAATACATGTATATTACACACAGGACAGGCTATGTTGGATATTACACAAAGACAGGCTGTGTTAGATATTATGTATGTAGAGATGACTTAAAGTACTTAAATTTGCTTAATATTTACAGGCAGGAGATTTATTGGTGATGTCATTTATTAGATTAGTGACTTTTGACTTTTTTACCAATTTGGCGTAACTAATGAGACCTCGGGAGTCAAAGGTCGGGATAGCACTCACTTAAAAACTTAAAAAATTTGTTCAATACCTACATGTACAGACAGGAGATTTATTGGTTATGTCATTTATCAGATTATTGAATAACAAAAAAGAACAGATTGTGATTGAGTAAAATAATATTTTTTAGCTCATATTTGGTATTTATATAAATACCAAAAAAACTTATATGTTGAGTTGGTGGAGTCTGTATGTATGTATGTATGCGGGTATGTATGTGTGGATGTATGTCCGTCACATGCAAAAGCTCCCATACCACCTAAGCTATATACCATCTCAGTATTTGGTGTACAGGTAGATGCAGGGGTTGAGATGTGACGTTGTCCAAACGAACACGTCAGTGTCAAAAATGTGGAAATGAGGTAAGAAAGAGGGAAATTCTGCAAATGTTCAGGAATGATGGCATGCCAATGACTGAAACAGGATACTCCACTGACCTTTAGTCATTTCCTGTCATTCTTTATGAAGTGTTACATATTAACAGACCAGCTC
>LD354969.1:0-28775 GCA_001465055.1 Ptychodera flava
CCAACGTGTGGGAAGTTCTTTTCTTATTGCAACTATTTAAAGGTGGACAGAGAACTGAAGAGGTCGCAATGTTTGAATATATGTATAACAGGCCATGCACAAAAATCGTATACATGAAATATACGAGCAAATCCGTGTACACCATGTCATCTGACGAGGCAAAACTTTACGTGTACTTATTTTCAGCCAGACACGGAAGGACGTGATCTGATGATCATCCCGATGGCGGAGGAATGTAAATCCAAACAGGATGTTATCTGGATGACAATTTTGTTGGGTTACAAAGGAATAGTACTAGTTTTTGGGGTCTTCCTCTCATGGGAAACTCGTAAGGTAAGTGACGAGACTATCTCTCTTTTCTTTTACTTTTGTAACAAATTGAGCGAAAGCATTGGTCGGAACAGCGATGAAATCAACGTTAGTCAATGTGCCTTGTCACGGTCTGCATGTGACTACACGGTATAATGATCATCGTGGCATAAACCGTGTATACCAAAACTACATGTATGCACATTGTGTACTCACACCAGGGGATCGTTCCAAGCGTAACCGCGAGTAGACTTTTATGACGTTCTTTTACTGAAAAACGTGTTGCCCAATGTCGATTTCGTTGCTGTTCCTATCAGTGCACTGGAGCCGTTTGGATGGGAAGATTGGACAAGTAATTTCGGCAGGCTTTGCTTCCGAGTTCAGCTCTCTAAACCACAATGTTTAGGGTTTGAATATGGATAGCAATATATATATTTATATATATATGTAATTTGAAAGTTATAGTTTCATATATTAAAGTCATGCGCCCGAAGGCGCGCCGAAAACTGCTTCTGGATGATACAATGGTTTGATGCATTTTATGCAATTATGAGCCCCTGTCTCAATTCAAAAGCGCACTACCATTTCAAAAACATGGTGAGTCCCAATCACCAAAGTCAAAAAACAGGGTGACCCATACTCGGATCCACCGCCCTCCCCCAGGGCTGAAGAAACTTACCAGTCCCTAAGCTTGCCATATGAAGACTACACCGGAGAACATTTTATATTGCAATTTTAAAGGTAAAAATCTTGTCCCTTCAGGTAGAATGCACCTCGGGGACAGATATTCGGATTCTCTAACTTTAACAATTCTTTTCTGATCTACCACTTGTTGGGGTTCATTTTAAAGCTCTTGGTGTAAGAAAACGTTTTACCGTCTTAGTTTTTAGAAAGTCGAAAATTTTAGGTTTTTTTCATAGAGTTAATATAGGGACAACGGCCAATTTTGGGTAATTTGTTTCTCAAGTATCAAAATTTGCACGTTGACCCCCAATTTTTATTCTTGACTTTGAAAGAAGATGGTTTAAAGATAACTTGAGAAAAATTTTAAGCAAAAGTTGAAGTCTTTCACTTTGGAGGCGCATACTACCTTAAAACACCTCCTCTATGTTTAACCAATGAGTAACCATGACGTCTGTCAACATATCGTGGCAGGTGAAGTACGCTCAACTGAACGACTCTCGCTACATTGGCTTTGCTGTCTACAATGTGACAATACTTTGCTGTGTGGGAGTTCCTACCTCGATGTTTCTTAACCCGAGACAAAAGGACCTGCAGTTCATCCTTGGTTCTTTGTGTATGATTTTCTGTACGACCCTGACTCTCTGCATCGTCTTCGTTCCAAAGGTAAGCTATATTACAAAGTTCAGTGTCACCACAGATGTTATCTGCCCGTGCGAAATCACTTTCATATAAAGCAACCAACTTTTTTTATACATTTGTTTAGCGTCTGCACTATTTTTTGGCTAACGTAGAATGTGCTCAGTAAAGAATATATTGAATTTTGTATTCTCATTGTACAGATTCCCGACTTGAATGACTGAATAGAATTTAGGGGCGGTAGATCGAGGAGCTGAGCGCGATGTGAATATCCTACTCTTTAGTTCAATTCACAAAAAAGATGTTGATGCCGTGCCAAACATTTCAGATATTCATATCTTCACAGCTGTCAATCAAAACCAAATACATAGCCGATCTGAACTCAGACGTTCATGGTACACACAAAAAACTGTTCTTTATTTTACAGATACTTGAACATCGCGATTCACAACGATCTGTTGATGATCACCCGCGAAACGTGTTGACTGGCAGCCAGCACACGACCGAGCAGACGATAAGTACTCTCGCCACAGGGTATGTGCACAGCAGTGGCTCTTGCAAGAAAGCCGAGGAAGAGCTAATAAGATTTCGTCAAATGTTCAAGGACAACCGAGGTAATTTACCGGAAAGAATCCGTAGTAACAAAACTCGTAGAGACGACCCACACATCGTCGTAACTACACACCCCTTTACGGCAACTGACTTTGGCGTTGTGCGTTGGCTTGCGGAGTGCAAGTCATGCTCAGGCTAGCAAGAATGCGACTCGTATAGCTTCTCATAAATGCCTTCAGCTTCATTGTAGACCAACAGTACTTTTTCTTGATCAGGACAAGTCGACCTTATGAACAGCAACAAATCTATCGTGATTCCTTCTTCTCAATAGGGACAGGTTTGAGCACTGGACGTGCTGTTCATTATGCTGTTCATGAATTTCCTGGAGTGGTCGAATCATAGACCCTCGTTTCTCTCGAGGGTCTATGGTCGAAGACACGTTTGTTTGCATGAATCTCTGAATGTTACAAGCTACCCGTCGTACAGCGTACACCCCCTTTGTAAAAAGATCAATGGTCACCGAATGTTCACATTTAGCTTCCATCAGAAGTCTAGATGAAACTTTCAATTCAACAGAATAGTTGAACGACAAAGCATATGACTGCAAGGTTCTTTCTTTAGTATAGCCAGTCTTAACAGAAGAACCTTCCTAAGCGGCACTTAAAAAAATTAGTACTCCAAATGCAAATTTTGTCGGTGACAGTTCGATTTTACAAGAGTTCCGAAACTTTTGTAGCCCCACCCGCACCCGTTTTTTATAATTTCCGTCTGTTTTATTTTATTCTATTGTATTTTATTTTATTCACTTTTATTTTCTCAAAGTGTGCTTGATTTTATTTATTTACATGTTTATTTGACTTCAATAACTATATTTGTTCTGAAGATCAAATAATATAACATACACGTTTTAATTTACAATGTATGAAATAAAATAATTAACATAAAATAACGTAAACATGATCATGCTTATGCTTCAGCTCTCTGTAAAAGCTAACCTTTTAACACTATTGTGGAAGGAGTTGTCAGCATTGTATTTATGAATCGCCAATTTTCCATTTAAAATAATTTAATTTACTAATGTACCAACTTTCATTTCCAACTCAAGCCATCCCACAATAATTTTCAAATTCAGTGACAGTTTGAAACTCAGTATTTTTTTCCAAAATAAAAGTATAGTTATTTTATGATTGACGTTTTATGATAATAGATAGCCATGATGTTTATTTTGTCTTATCTTTTACTTGAGGAAAATCATGTGTGGAGTTTTTGCATTCATATTTACAAAGAAGCGGTCACCGCAGTTGAATGAATTCAAAAATAATCAAAACAGCAAAGCACAGCGAATGTATCATTACGAAATGTATTCATTAAAAAAAACCACATGGAGAACAGTATTTCGCAGGAAAGGATAACATAACCACACCCGTGGTTTTGACTTTATTGATCAACGGGGTTTCGTAGAGAATGTGGTTTTCCATAAAGTAATAGCTGTCGTATTTCAGTAAACGTTCCGATTCATTGCAAAATTTTGCAGGAAATTTTACGTTGCGCAAGCCACGACTTAAAGATCCTCAGGTGTCAAAAATGCTAGAGAAAGATCTAGGCGTTTCTATGGAAATCCGGTTGAGAGTAAACTATTCCAGTGTTTGATAAATCCTTACTCTTCGTTGCTGGGCTGAACAATGACATCGGTGAAATGTCTCCCGATATAAATTGATAACTCCACTCTTCTCACTCCATAATATTTGAATTTAGCGCGGGGTAAGGCAATTTATCCCAATTAACATAATTTCAATTTCAGGTTAATCAGTGTTGTGAGAGTACAATGAAAATAGAAATGTAAAGTCACACAAACAAACATACGCAAGTAAAATCTTCCCTGTTGGAAATAAAAGCAAGGTTACAAAGACAGAACACGGCCATAGGTCTTGACAGTTTCCCCGTGTCTTACGTCGTCTCTCATTTCTCGTTTTTTCAGGAAACACTGAATGAAGCGCGAGCGTCTATCGACCAGTGGAATCGCCACACCCGCAGATGAGGGTAGCTCCATTGTCCATAATCCGAGCTGGATGAAGCTTTTGGGCGATTTCCACTGTATTTCCGTCCATCCAAGCACTGACAACCCTCACGGCCGATTCGGTTACCCTTCCACATATTCGAACCTTTTCACCTATTTATTCCCCTACAAATCCATAAGCCTTCCTGTGCTCAGATACCTGCATTACTCCTACATATCCACAAATATACGGCTTATAGATCGAACAGACTTGTTACCACTCGAATTACTGTCTGCTTCAACACGGAGTAGCCCATCTATTCATGCCCAATCTGTCCACTCAACATGTCCACGAACGGCGCCTATTAAGTCACTCCATCCATCCACCAAAAGTATCCAGTTACCAACCTACTTACTTCAACACCTGACCACTGATCAACCGATACCGCACTACCTGCAGGATTAACTACCTGCCCATCTACCAATCCCACATATTACCTTGCGTATTACCTGGTGACAACCATATAAATATCACAGTTGAATTTACTGAACTATCAACATATCAAGTAGATTTGTACATTTGCTATGAAGCTTAGTTCTGTCCGGGCACAAACCATGAATCCCATCGTAGAGTGCCCTTGCCCCTGGAACAATTTCTACCCGTCTGCCCATTTGCACTAAACTACTTTATCTATCAAACCGAAATTACGTATAAGCACATTGGAAAATATTATCTTTCTTATTTTACTTGACATTTATCAAATTTTAATCTTGTGTCTTTGATGTCTTATTACGACTCTCGATTACATTATTCATGGTAGTTTGCATCTTGAAGATAAAGACTAAACTTTTTGCTCAAACATTCTTCAAAGAAACTTTCTCAAAGTCAGGAAGAAAAATCGCGGGTCATCGCGCAAGTTTTGGTACTAGAGAAACAAATCACTCTATTACAACGATATAAGTAATTTATAATGGCCTCTATGGATGAAAATAGAATTCCCGATTTTCACAAAACTAAGCGGGTGAAAATTTGATTTACTCCATAAGCCTTAAAATGTGCCCCCACAATGGTACGCCAAGATAATTATGGAAAATTTCGAGAGTCTGACTATCTGTTTCCGAGGTGCATTATAACCATAAAAGTCAATTTTTTTGTATTTGTTGATGTATATTAAACTTGTTAGATTCTACCACACAGCAGTATATCGCACATCGATTCCTCGTCTTGGAGGATGATTTGAACCGACACACTTATATGAAACTATTATGTTCAAGCCGACACACATAAAATTTCAAACATGTCAAAAGGATTTACTTTATATACATGTATTAACTAAACTGTGATTGTCAACTTCAGATAAAAAGTCCTATTGTTACTTTGGTGCATTTGCACCCTGTACGTATGGATTTTTACCGATGCGTATATTTTTCTACGTTGATATAATAGGGTAATAGGGCTTTGAAATGACATCCGATTTGAACTTTGAAATTTGATGTAGCTCAAGTCTTTAGAGAATGCCTATGTGTTTCTCATATAATATTCAATTCTAGAACAGACGATATAATGTGTATTTTTTGTCTTCGGACGTATCGCACGTACAACGTTTTGCTTTTCTTTTACACGGGGACATGTTTTCACAGTATCTGCGCTCGAAGTCGGAGTTCTTGTAGTCATGATCACAGTCAACCAGTATGAAAAGGAAAGTTTAGAGCAATGAAACCCGATATGTAACAGTGAAAACATCCTCGGCCAATAGAACGTGTAAAGACCGAATGGAAATCTAAATGGCGTCACCGTTAAAAAATTGAACTGCTGGTATTTACTCTCATTTGCCGAGAGAGAGTCACTGCAAACCCGATATATGATATTAATCTGTGGTGTTAATTTATACAGGGCTAGTTTACCTACCATGTTAGTCCGTGGGCTAGAGGGGCCAACCGTGCACACCCCTTCCCCCTATAAACCTACTACATGGGTATATTTTGGTTCTTTGGGATCTGCTGAACTAGAAAAAAGATGTTAACATTGGATATTTTGGGATGCACTACCTTTCTGCACTGGTTTTTGATTTGCATGTACCGCGAAAAATGGCGAAAAATGGGTAGGGGTAGGGGGTACTATATCCTCCCCTAAATTAAGTAAACTAGCATGAAATAGCACAAACTTTACATTTTTGGAAAGCTTAGATACTGCTCTTTCTGTGAAACAACAACTTTAGCAAAATTTATTTGTGTACATAGAATAGGACGACTTTCAAATGAATTTTTTTGACGATTTTGAAATTTTTTACCCAAAATACCATGTAACAATTGTGATTTACTTTTAATTAAGCAAAATTTTGACAGCTTTTTGTGTTTAAATTATTCAATTCCACATATTAAACAAGAAAAAAAGGGTTAACATGAGATATTTAACTGTACACTACTTCTCTGAAGTCAATTTTGAATTGCGTGTATCTGTATGGGGTGTGCAAAAGCTAGGGGTAGGGGTACAACATTCTTTCCTAGTTGAAGTAAACTGGCTTGAAATGCCATATACTTTATAGTTTTAGAAAGCTTAGATACTGATGTTTCTAAAATGCATAAGTTTTCAGTAAAAAAAATATGACGTCACAGAATTGGATAACTTTAAATCGATTTTTTCTGGTAATTCAGTATTTTTTGATGGAAGAAAATACGATAACTATTGTTTCCTCCAAATGAAGCAAATCAAACAGATTTATGGATGTTATTTACTAATCACAATGTCCTGAAGAAGAAAATGACTGTCAAAACTAGGTATTTACAATGCATTATTGTCTCTAGTCACAAAAATTGTAAGTTTTGATACATCGGTATATCGTGAATGGGCATTATTGTTATGCACTGAACTAATGCACAACCTTATAAAGAAGACTTTAAAACGCGCACATATAGTCATATTGCCATTTTCTCCTTAAAGTAAATAGATTGTTGATGGCTGTCTGTTTTTCTAATTTACTTTTGAAATATTTTTCTGTAAAATATTTTGTATTTTGAAAATTGTCTATGCCTCCTTGTCTAACTTATACAGCAAGCATTACTAACAATCTATTAGGCTGTGGGCTAGAGGGGACATCTACGTGCACCCCCCCCCAACCCCACAGGATAACAAACCTTTATTTTTCAGAAGCCTTGGGATCCCTAGACTAAGAAATGGGATTTTAACAGACAAACTATAGGGACTCAAAAGCTATTACGGTCATGTTTTGAAGGGTACCGCAAAATCACGATTTTGTGACCCACGTGGATTTTTGTTAAACCTGTCTTCTTGTACGTCATCTGCTGAGCTTACTGTTTAACATGACCTAGCGTTTGGGGTATCATTGAAAGGTGATTTATTCTTTTTGAAAATGGTATTTACAATA
Source organism: Ptychodera flava (assembly GCA_001465055.1). Lineage (NCBI taxonomy): Eukaryota > Metazoa > Hemichordata > Enteropneusta > Ptychoderidae > Ptychodera > Ptychodera flava. Next base: position 7,564 of record LD354969.1, read on the forward strand.
TGCAATATCTTCTATAGTTTTCATGAAATAGGGCCATAATGTACCCCATACCCAAAAGTTTATGTTGCAAACTACTGTCAAAACTAATGTAAATTCTACCAATTATTTACCTAGACATAATACAAAGGGCAATGCTGTGTATTAACTTTGTGTTATTTGCTACAGGTGTATGTTATAAACCTGAAATAATTTTTTGACAGAAAAAATATTGGGATCCTGTAGCTGTAACAGTCATATTTTGAAGGGTACCGCAAAATCACAGTATTACTGACTCGCATTCGTTTTTGTTAAACCTGTCTTCTTGTAAGTCTTCTGCTGAGCTTATTTTGAACATAACAAGGCATATGCGGTATCATTAGAAAGTAATTAACTCTTCTTTAAAATGATATGTTGCAACATGCAATATCTTCAACAGTTTTCATGAAATGAGACCAAAACTTACCCCATACCCCAAAGTTTTATGTCGCAAATTACAGTCAAAACTACTCTCAAATTCTAACAATTAATTTCCTAGACACATTACAAAAGGCAATGCTTTGTATAAAATATATTTTATTTGGTACAGGGACATGTCAAAAATATGAGTTAGACTTTTAACAGACAAAATATTTGGATTGAATGACTGTCACTTGCATGTTTTGAAGGGTACCGTGAAGTCAGAGTATTACCGACTCGCATAAGCTTTTGTTAAATGTGCCATCTTGTAAGTCTTTTGCTGAGCTTACTTTTTAATAAAGCTTAACGTATTGGCTGTCATTGAAAAAAAATGTATTTGACTTTAAAATAATATGTTGCAATATGCAATATCTTTTATAGTTGTCATGAAATAGGACCACAACTTACCCCATACCCCAAAGTTTTATTTTCCAAATTACAGTCAAAACTAATCTCAAATTCTGCCAACTATTTACCGGGACATAATACAAAGGTCAATGATTTGTATTAAATTTAGTTTATTTGCTAGAGTTTCATGTTAGAAACTTGAAACGAACTTTTAACAGAAAAAAATATCGTGATGCTGTAGCTGTAACAGTAATATTTTGAAGGGTACCACAAAATCACAGTATTGCCAACTTGCATACGTTTTTGTTAAACCTGTCTTATTGTAAGTCATCTGCTGAACTTATTTTTTTAAAGAACTTGGCTATTGGGGTATCATTAGAAAGGTAATGTCTTCTCCTTTGATATAACATATTGTAATATACAATATCTTCTTTAGTGTTCAGGAAATAAGATCAACACTTACCCCACACCCCTAAGTTTATATTGCAAATTTCTGTCACTACTGATTCCAAATTCTACCAAACTTTTACCCAGACATATTACAAAAGGCAATGATTTGTATGAAATCTGTTTTATTTGCTACAGAGACATGTCATAAATATGAGATAGACTTTTAACAGACAAAATATTGGGATTGAATGGTTGTTGCTGTCATATTTGAAGGGTACCTTAAAGTCACAGTCTTAGCCACTCGCATGTGTTTTTGTTAACTGTGTCATCTTGTAAGTCATCTGCTGAGCTTACTTTTCACTCTAACCTATCTTATGGCTATCATTGGAAAGAAAACTTTTGCCTTAAAGTGACATATCTTTATATGCAATGTCTTCAATAGTTGTAACTTACCCCATTTCCAAAATTCGCAAACTGCAAAGATTTCGAACAGATGTAGTTTGCAAATAAAACTAAGGGCTGGCGTAAGTTTTTGCTATTTCACTACAACTTAAGATGATAATGCACTTTATGATATGCTAAAAATTAGAGTGATAAAATCTTTGTAATGATACCCTACAATTTGGGTTACAAATAAAATAAAGGTTGGAAGATAAATTTAATGGAAACTTGTTTAATAAAAAATCACGGGTTTCAGCAACATATATCCTGCTATCCTTTAAACCATGATGCTAACAGCTATTAAATCACAATAATTATCCTGTTAATGGTATCTTTCATAGTTAGGTATGTTTCTGTAACAAATAAAATAGGTTTCATACAAGGTTTGTCTTTTTTATAGAATTTATCGAAATAAAATGCTAGTTTTGACAGTAATTTACGACATAAAACTTTGAGGTATGAGGTAAGGTTTGGTCATATTTCATAAAAACTATAGAAGATATTGTATAATACAATATGTCATTTTAAAGTCACATAAATTGTCTTTCCAATGACAGCCTATTAGCTAGGCTATGGTGAAATGTAAGCTCAGCAGATGACTTACAAGACGACATATTAAACAAAAACATATGCGAGTCGGTAATACTCTGACTTCACGGTGCCCATCAAAACATGCAATTAACAGTCATTCAATCAGAATATTTTGTCTGTTAAAAGTCTAACTCATATTTTTGACATGTCCCTGCACCAAATAAAGTATATTTTATACAAAGCGTTGCCTTTTGTAATGTGTCTAGGAAAATAATTGGTAAAATTTAAGAGTAGTTTTGACTGTAATTTGCGACATAAAACTTTGGGGTATGGGGTAAGTTTTGGTCTCTTTTCATGAAAACTGCATATTGCAACATATCATTTTAAAGAAGAGTAAATTACTTTCTAACGATACCCCAAAAGCTAGGTCAAGTTAAACAGTAAGCTCAGCAGATGACGTACAAGAAGACAGGTTTAATAAACATCCGTGTGAAAATCGTGATTTTGAGGTACCCTTCAAAACATGACCGTAACAACTATTAAGTCCCTATATTTTATCTGTTAAAATCCTAATTTTTATTCTAGGGATTCCAATGCTTTTGAAATATACAGGTGTGTTATCCTGTGGGGGTTGGGGGGAGGTGCAGGTAGACGCCGCCTATAGCCCACGGCCTTATAGATTGTTTTACTAGAACCTTATGCATTTTAGAAAGACCAGTATCTAAGCTTTCTAAAACTATAAAGTATATGGCATTTCAAGCCAGTTTACTTCATCAAGGAAAGAAAGTTGTACCCCTACCCCTAGCTTTTGCACACCCCATACAGATACACGTAATTCAAAATTTACTCCAGAGAAGTAGTGTATAGTTAAATATCTCATGTTAACCCTTTTTTTCTTGTTTAATATGTGGAATTGAATAATTTAAACACAAAAAGCTGTCAAAATTTTGCTTAATAAAAAGTAAATCACAATTGTTACATGGTATTTTGGGTAAAAAATTTCAAAATTGTCAAAAAAATTCATTTGAAAGTCGTCCTATTCTATGTACACAAATAAATTTTGCTAAAGTTGTTGTTTCACAGAAAGAGCAGTATCTGAGCTTTCCAAAAATGTAAGGTTTGTGCTATTTCATGCTAGTTTACTTAATTTAGGGGAGGATATAGTACCCCCTACCCCTACCCATTTTTCGCCATTTTTCGCGGTACATGCAAATCAAAAACCAGTGCAGACAGGTAGTACATCCCAAAATATCCAATGTTAACATCCTTTTTCTAGTTCCGTAGATCCCAAAGAACAAAAAAATACCCATGTAGTAGGTATATTGGGGGGATGCACGGTTGGCCCTTCCAGCCCACGGACTATGTGATTAATGTCCATTAAAGGAAAACCGTCGTCGGAACTGCGCCTGTGCGAGTTTCTTGTGTACTAACAATGTATTGTATGCAAGATTTCTAAATGCACCTCATCATAGCTTCATCATTTAAATTATACGATGTAGATTATGACAGACATATTTATACTTTTCAATCACTATCGTACCTTGGATACGGTGTTTACGTTGGTCGTATGGGTCCCGTATGACCTTTAAGTAGTTCCGACGACTATATCCCTTTAATGTACAAACTGCCCTTACATCTTCTCTTGTCGTTTTAATCTAAGTTTAGGATGACACACTAACATATTATAAACCTGTGGTGTTAATTAATGCAAGTTCAGTTTATCTACCACATAATTTATGTCAATTAATATACAAAATGCCTTTACACCTTGGCTGGTCGTTTTAGTCTATTTCAGGACAACACATTCAATGCATATCGCTGTTAAATTCGTTACTGTCTGGTTTTCGGAGTATAATGACTAGTCTGTTTCCAAAATGTGTACAAAGCACGACTCATAGATGTAGTATCATCTGGAATTATGCAGTCAACGGGTCTCCCTGGCGTGTTTTTTGGGAAAACGTAGGCTACAACATTGCAGCTAACGTACTGTAACTTGTAAATCATCATTTGAAGTAATTTCTGATATACCGCATCAATCTGCTACGTGTATATCAACGACGCCCTCTGGTGGTGGTAAACGTGAGAAGTAACAATGACAGATCAGTTCAACCATCACGGCACAACAAAAACGTTAACAGATAGAGACATTAATCCCTTTCATAAAATCTTTTGGGGTTGTAAAACATTAGATATGAAATTAAACAAAACATTTACGAGATATTCGTTTAAAATGTACTTTTTGTACACTTCGAAGCTAATTTACAGCATGTGTGTGTTTAAGCTGACATTGACAATGATGAAATAAAGATTTTCTTTGCACAATTGTAAATAGCCTCCCAATGTTTTATTACAAACAAACTTGAACAGCTAATATCATATGCACTGATTTGACGCTTTTAGATTTATTCTACATAGTGAAAATTCAAGTTTAATTTCATCTCTAGACACCGCCGCTATTTTCAGATGTCAATGCGAGTGAGAAACAGAGACGTCTTTAATCATTGCAGAGCAGTGTATTCCATTGCCAGAACTCAGAAAGTTTATAAGCCAAATTACTATGATTTGGTTCCTGGTAAGCTCATGAAATGATCTAGATCTGATTATTTCCCTGAGACTTGTGCTTAAATAAAGAGGATTGCTTTGCTCAATGAGCTGTTTCGGTTCAAGGCCCAAAAATACATTTGACTTTTGAAGTTCATTGACCAATCATTGGTATTACATACGTGGAGGTTTTATGGAAATGGAAAAATTATTTTGGCCTTACAACAAAGCTTACTGCTCCGAGTTTTATTGGAGTTCATAGGTGCATCGGTCACAATGATTTCACCCATGTTGATAGACTGGCATACTGGGGAACACAGCAAATTTAACGCGTCTTTGTTGACCATTGCATATATCTATATAGACTCTGACGGTCCTGTAACCCATTGCGGATCATGTATCTCTGGATGGACGAGTCGATTGTTTTGGTTTAAGGATGATTCTTTCGAAAGTAGATCGCCTCGCAGCAGCATGACTGCCAGCTGGAAGGGAGATTCAGTTCAGAAATCCCGGATGGGCATGGTGATGGATATTGTGATACATTGAAGGAAATTACATGAAACTAATAAACATAAAAATACCGTCAAGGACAGTGTGCCCACATTCGGTTTGAATTAGTCCATTCAAGAAATATTTAAACCAGAAAAACAAGAATGACAAAAGCAAATAAGGTCTGCAACTTAAGTGCTGGAGGTCATCTTTAGGAACATGCATATCAACATCCATAGCAATAGGACAAGCAGATTCTACATACATAAGCAAATGTCAACAGAAAAATTAGCCAGAGAAGGCTTGAAAAAAAGAAAAGGTTGGAAGAGTGGGGGGAAAAAAGAGTGGGAAAAAATGTACATGGGATCTTGTAAAAGGTAATGCTACCTCATCAATCTTCTAGACCCTAACCCCTCCTGAATATCAAATGTTCCATCCCTTTGTTGATCATGTTTACATAAGGCCAGATGGCAGGAAATATATTTACAACCTTTTTGATTTTTTAATTAATACTATGAGTGCTATCATTCGAATGTAAACGGCACTTAAATTAGTTACAGATAGTGAAATGCCTTCCACTGTGGGGGATGATTACGACATCTGGAAATATCCTGGATCCAAATTTCTCATCAGTTCTTGTGTGTCTTACATGGAAATGTTGTAAAAATTGATCCGTAATGAAAAAATTTACCTCAGCTTTGTTTTCTGGATCAAATTTTATTACAAATCGATACCAAAACACTGTATAAAAACCCTATAATACTTACTGTATTAACATGGATTATTGCCTGTATTTTAGCCGAAGAGTGCATATACAGATGAATACAGTCAAGAATCCATTTTTTGTATTCAGCAAGCCTGTATTCATGTGGATTCATGTGAATTCACGTGTATTGTACTATAATAAAGGCAACTCATTAATGTGAATTTATCTGACTTATTTGGTTTTCATGCAGTGAAATATGACAAAATTATGTTCACAGCCTTCGAAACTCTCACAACATATCCTTGGTTGGTGTAGGTCATCTAAGGTCACAAACTGAGAAAATTACCTAAAATATAAAAGTTTTGGGGCTTCCCAACACTTTGAGCAGAAAGTTTATCTAATAACATTCCTCGGGACTTTTGTACCAAATTACAAAGCTATCAGACAAGTAATTTTGAGAACAAGTTTTCTTGACCAAAAATGACAAAATTGTCTTAAAAATACAAATTTGCATATTTAATGACAACTTCCATATATCTAACTATTGTCATCCATGGACATCTGTACACCAAATATACAAGCTGTCTGTCCAGGGGCTTTAAAAAGAAAATATTTTCTACGATTTTGACCAGAAATGACAAAAATTGTCCGAAAACAGTAATTTTTCCTATTTTGTCATAATTTCAACAAATTAGAAGGGTAACACCCTTGCAAACATCCAACCCAAATTTGAGAGAAACTGGGCTGGCGATTTCAGAGAAGAAGAACTTTTACTTAAAATGAGGAAAATAACCAAAAAATTCAGCAAAAATACAAAATTCAAGATATCTTCACGATATACATAATACTGTATAAGGCCCACCTAAGATACTTGCATATTAATTTTCAAAGCAATCAAACCATCGGTTTTTGAATTATTGATTTTTGACCATTTTCACATTTTAAGCTTATTTGCATAATTTGGGCACTGCAAACTTCATTTGAACAAAATCCCATCTACAGTCCAGGATGCATCTACAGACCAAATACCGCGCTAAAAAGAGCAGCAGTTCGTGAGTTTTGAAGTTGCCGGATACGTACATACATACATACATACACACATACATACAGACGCCACCGACTTCAGCTTATGTGATAATCTCACATTGGTATACCAAATGTGAATAAAAAAGAGATCGTCCGTGTTATTACAATGCTCTTTAACATACATAATAACTTTTGGAAATAAAATGAACCGAACGCTGCTCTTATAATTCCACAATTGAAAAGAGATGGTAGGTTACAAACATTGAACCATATCAAAAGTACCACTAAAAATCACCCGTATAAATCATTAAAAATGCAATATAAAGGAATTAAATGTTCACATTTTTTAAGCGCCACGAACAAGGATCTTAGTTATTAATAATACTTTTCTAATTCGCGGAGGCGAATGAACAGGTTATGCTGCTTATCTATTTTGATGTCTTGTTGTAAAAGTAAGTATGTGCAAAATCATATGTATGCATAAGGGAGTAAACTGTAGTAGGTGTTTTATCAACCTTAGAATTATACTTTGAGTAGGAAAGAGAACAAAAGAAAGCAGTGCGATAATACTATATGCTAGTGTATTTCAAGTTCACTACAGTTTAATGATTTGATTTTTCATTAAAAGTTCCAAGCTAGGTAATCAGGTAATAGAAAGGTAAATGAAAATATCAGTCAAATGGTTGTGCTATTTGAATGTGCTTCTTAATAAACAATGTCGATCACTTAGCAATTGAAAATTACTGTTCTGTGTATGGCGCGTAATCAAGGCCAATATTCGAACTCCCAATTTTCAACTATACAACTCAACATTCAACATTCAAACTCCCCATTTTCAACTATACAACTAACTCAACTTCAACATTCAAACTCCCCAATTTCAACTATACAACTCAACATTCAACATTCAAACTCCCCATTTTCAACTATACAACTAACTCAACTTCAACATTCAATCTCCCCAATTTCAACTATACAACTCAACATTCAACATTCAAACTCCCCATTTTCAACTATACAACTCAACATTTTCAACTTTCGAACTCACAATTTTCAACTATACAACTCCACATTTTCAACTTTCGAACTCCCAATTTTCAACTATACAACTCTACATTTTCAACTTTCGAACTCCCAATTTTCAACTTTCGAACTCCACACATTCAACTTTCGAACTCCACATTTTCAATTATGGAACTCAACATTTTGGATTCGTATTCCCCATTTTCAACTATCGAAGTCATAGGTCCCCCTAGACCACTAGCCAGCGAACACAAGCCAAAATAAGCATACATATAGTCAAATACGACTTTAAAAAATCGTCGGTTTCATTTTACATGAAACTACTTATCACTTTGTTAGGGGGTACCAAACATATGGTGACCTCACAGTTGATTTTGGACGACACCGAGTTCGTTAGTGACCACGTCAGTGGTAGTTTGTCTAGGCTGCTACTTGACCTTGACTAGCCCGACAGACGGAGAGATGTGTCACGTAGGTTTGAGAGTCTTGTTAGACTTTTGTCACAGTTAAGTGGCATTGCAATGTGTAGTGAGCGTATTGTCCAGCTAGTGCAAGCCGCTCAACGTGATATACATGATGTTGAACATAGTGTTCACGGTGTAATAAAGGGAAAGTGGCTTCACACATCAGCCATCTCGTCTTGTAAGTGCTTTGGCGTGTTTTAGCTCTGCATTGCAGGGCTAGTTTAGTGTCTGAGTTGTGTTTTGGCTGTAATAGTGTGGAAATTAACAAGCGAGTTGTTAATTTTAAAATTAGCCATGGCGAGCCACGCATGCATGCTCTTGATGAGTTGTGTTTTGGCTGTAATAGTGTGGAAATTAACAAGCGAGTTGTTAATTTTAAAATTAGCCATGGCGAGCCACGCATGCATGCTCTTGATTAGACGACATGACAGCGACCGAATAAGGCATAAGTGATGGCGGAGGTCGGCGGTAAATCTTGATAGCATCACAAGTGTTTCCGGTCCATATTTTTGGACCCTCTAGAACATCACATAGGAATAACTCTAAAACTCCGAAACGTCATGTGACGTATCTATGACGCGTTTTGACGTAGTATAGCCCAGAAGGAAAAACGTGGGTTACTACAATGAAGCAAGTTCGGAATGCCTAGGGAGAATACGAATCCCAAATGTTGAGTTCGAAAGTTGAAAATGGGGAATAGGAATCCTAAATGTTGAGTTCGATAATTGAATGCTGAGTTGTAAGCTTATAGTTGAAAATGGGGAGTTTGAATGTTGAATGTTGAGTTGTATAGTTGAAAATGGGGAGTTTGAATGTTGAATGTCGAGTTGTATAGTTGAAAATGGGGAGTTCGAATATTGGCCTTGATTACGCGCCATAGTTCTGTGTCTATGTCGTCCATTAATGAGCATCTATTTAAGAAGGCATTAAAGGGTAATGCTTCAATGATAAACATCATGACAACAAGAATTCAAGACTAAAATCCGTGGGTTCAAAAGCAGTTTACAGTCTTAAAAATCCTCAATTATATTTAAAGGAAAATTACTTGCCCTCGAAGACTTAGGAAGGGTGGATAATTGAGTAATTGCTATCGTATAATAATTTTCTTTTTATATTTGAATTGTCTATCGGAACTTATTAATGATATCGATCAATGGTTTCCTGCCCATTTGTTTAAATATATCTTTCAGTAGTTTAGTATTATCTGTCGCTATCAAGCCCTTCTGCTCCAAGTGAAGAAATATATCCATCGCAGTCTTCAGTCCCTCTGAGTCATGAATTGTAATTTGGCGGCCTTTCAGCAAGCCGAGTATTTCCTTTACGTCTTTTTCAACCAGTTCATTCTGCAGTTCATGGTACATCATTCTAAGTGGATCTAAAGCTACAAGAAAATATAAGATATATCTCATTATGGGTGACTTGTTGCTTATTGATAATTCACTCATGTCGAAGAAAGTGAAACGATCAGTTTCTTGTTTGTTTGTTTGTTTGTTTGTTTGTTTGTTTAAGACATAATATTAGTTTCCATTTGACATAAAGTAATGTCCAGATAGGTTGCCGTGCAATTGAGCACCTGTAGCCTCTTTTACTATCACCAGGGTCAATATCGATGTGTGTATGCATATCTCAGTGTCGACAGGGAAGAATGTTTCTACAAAATGTCATAAAAAGATTATTGGTATAAGCGTGTCAGACATATTGATGTTAAACGTTATGATCTTATTTTATTCGTGTCTACTGCGTTGTGTAAAGAGGCTACCGTTTGCAGGTCTTATATAGATGTTCATACATATGCTAGTTTTCGATACAAAAAATTACGTGTGTTCTCTTTGTTCTCTTTGCTACTTAGATTTTTGGCTATTTTTGTCGATGTAACAGTCAATTTGCAGACTTTTTAATTCATCGACTGTATATGCCGAATCATTAACTGCTACAGCTAAACTCAATCGCTGCTGTCTAATCCATTTAAATATAGTAGTACACCTTGAACTGTTTGCCTACATGATGATGTACAGAAGCAGAACTACCAATCTTGAAGTAAGCTACAGTGCCTCTTTACATATAGAATGTCCTCATTTTTGCTCAAAAGAATGAACACATTGACAATCCTGTGTAGACCATTGCTCCTTTTTCGTTGACAAATAAAGAAAAAAAAGAAAAAAAACCCATGAAATTGAAAAAAAGTACTTCTTCCTTGTTCAATAAAAATATAAGGTTTTATCATGTTTAATTCGTTTTAAATCATACAGACAGAAAGATGTTCGACGCGTTTTTGCCTTGTTAAGAATTGCATCTATTTTCTTGCACGAGCATTACTTACCCGTTATCGGGCTTTTGGACCTTTCCTTCTGCAGGGAGAGAAACGTGTTGATTATGGTTATTCAATCAGGGAGAGGATAAAGGTTTATTTTAAGCCATCTTTATCTTAAACGCATATTCGCATATCTCCGAAGGCCCATAAGGGATATTTTGTGAATCAAATAAAACTTTCTCGTAATGTCCAAAACAATCCTCATCGTAAAAGTATTCAGATAAGAATTGATTGTCATCAAATTTACTAACCAACTCAATGCGGAGTTTTATGACAAAGGACATGTAAAAGCTATTGAGATAGAATAAACAACGCTTGCTAACGTATCAATGCTGACTACTTACAATCTGTGTAATTGTATGGTATCCAGAGAGAGAGAGAGAGAGAGAGAGAGAGAGAGAGAGAGAGAGAGAGAGAGAGAGAGAGAGAGAAAGGAGGTAGAGAGAGAGAGAGGAGGTAGAGAGAGAGAGAAACTTAACTTTCAGCAAACCCTTCGCTATTTGCGTTAAAGCGCTAGTACACAACTGTTCATGAGTGTCTATATCCAAAACCAAGAGGCATTTCCTTTTTATGGAATACTGAAACTAATAATATTATATAGGTCTCAGCCCTTGGTGTCGCGTCAGGGGTTAAGATTGGCAATGTTATTTGTATTGATTCATGATAAAATATAATTAATTGTTACTTCATATACGTTTATATGACAACTATGCCCAGTTTCCCTCTGATGACAGGAGTTCACGTACGTACACGACGTCAAACCCTGCAGCAGTGCAGGTATATAGTTTCTGTAAAGTGTAAAAATTTTGGACAAAAATTGGCAATTTTTACAATGATAACAGCCTATTGCGTTAAACAAGGGACGTATTATGCAATCATTATCAGTGCAATGGTAACCGCACTGCCCGGCTTCCACTTGCAAGCTGAAAACTTTTCTAAAATCCAATCCCAGCATTCTTTGCGCATGCCCCCGTTCATATGCACGACAGTTTTCTCCCTTTATCTTTATTAACGATATTTTGTATCAGCGACAAGGTGCATAATAACATTTACTTTAAAAGCAATAATGCATCCCCTCCCGGCCCATAATGGACGAAAGGAAACTTTGCACGACATAATGTACGAGGCGAAGCCGAGTACATTATGGAGTGCAAAAATTGCTTGAGTCCATTCTGGGCCGGGAGGGTGTGCATTATTGCTATTATTTTATAGTTTTGGCAATGCCAGTGAATTTGTAGTTGTAGAAAACGAATAAAAAAGGAAATTTAAACTGAGTTTGAAGCCAGTGAGCGTCCGGACTCTGCACACATCACATGCACTCCACACTGCACTGCACTGAACACGCACGTTCAGCACAAAAAATGACCAACACTTTCACGGTTTAATTTTGAATTGAAAAACGATGTATTTTCGAAGAAAATGAAAAGGAACTGCATCCCTACCGTCTATATCAAACTTGAAGCATCACCTTTAAATATCATGCCATTCAAAAAGCCGACACGGTGAAATGCCAGAGATGAAGAAAACGGAATGTTCATGCATCGACATCAGCATGATCAGCGAGCTGCATGCCATGGTATCAGCTGATCAATACGATCATTATTATGTCGCTAGTAGTACAGCATTCAGTGCAAACGATATCAACAGAGTTCAACATTGTTATTCTAATGTTTATATTTCAATAATAATGGTGTCTATAAATTTAATTTTCGATGGCTTCTTGAGAAGAGCTATTTTATTTCGGCGAACGAGAAATCTTGACGTAAACGGGTGCTTGAAAGGTACAGTTGACAAACATACTGGAGGGTTTCCGTACCGTCGCGATATCGAGAACAAGGCAAGGTAAAACCAAAGACAAGGAGAAAAGAACGATGAATGAAAGTTGCCTCCGATTACAGTCAGTGCATCAAAATTAGGTGGCCGAGATGTTGGATCAATGGAGAGTCCCACGGTCGTCATGATTGTTGGTAGTAGCTGACCTTGGACCGAGACTTTGAATGGCTCCGTAGTAATTTCCGTAGACACTTCCGGTCAAGGTTGATGACAGCAAGCTGCCGTTGTTGGCCCGTTTACGGCTGGTTCGAGTAGCCTTTCACGCTTGCATAGTTTACATGGCCACTGACATACATAATATGCCATGTGTCAAACCCAGTATCGTCTAGGAGTTTGCAAACGTACTGAGATCTGTTTCACCTATACGGCAACGAAGCGAGCCATGTTGTAAACAAACGTAGTAGTACAACCAGCGTATCGGACGGGGACTGCATGCTGAGCGCAAGTCAGACAGACGACAAGTGAATGCGTGAGGACTCAAAAAAAATGTGATAAATCGTACATATTGTGCACCATTATCAAAATTTATAGTTTTGTGTATTACATGGTTTATCCGATACTTTCCCTCCTTTGAAATGTGCAGTCCTTTTTTCGTTTTCAAAAGAAAAACTTGCTCGCTGTGGGGCCGCAATGCTGAATAATGGAATACATTATCAGTAATAATGTATGGTTATGACGTCACAAAATTCACTGGTATTGACAAAGTTATAATATAATGGCTAATAAAAGAGGTATATTTCATAAATGGCATGTTATATAATAGTAATTTGCACGCTTTTGTTTATTTACGAGTACTCAAAAAAAACAAAAACATGGCGGCGCCCATGAAAGTAGGGTACACTTCCGGTTACTGGCACAGTATATTATAAATATGCGCATGCGTAGTCAGTAAGCCGCTGGCGCGACTATTAACAGTACACGCATAAAACATACATTCTAATCTGAAATCATTATTTCAGTAAATTCAAAAAATAACATTCATGAACGAACTTCATCTGCTTGACTTTCCATGGATAGTTATTACTCACCGACTGTGTATTTAAGTAGTGTATAACGAACGAGAGAGAGAGAGAGAGAGAGAGAGAGAGAGAGAGAGAGAGAGAGAGAGAGAACCTTGTTTCAGTAATCTTACTATTTCAAACAAAGCAGAATACTGTTCATACTCTAACGCCTGCTAAACAACAAGATATTTTATTAACCATTATCAACAAAGCTATGCTTAAAAGATGCATCTTATAAGCTCATAATCTCTACTTATAATCTCTACTTATCATCTACTTACTTAATCTCTCTACTTATCATCGTTTTTACGTTAAAAACAGACAGCTTTGTATCGATTCAAATGAGATTAGTAACGTTGATCATGTTTCACATCTGGGAGTAGAGATTGTCAGCCACTTATCTTGAACACATTACATTCATAAAGTCTGTACAAAAATCAGTCCTAAAATTGGTTTATGAGCTTATTGGTTTATAAGTTCCGAAACGCATCCTTATTATGCTCTATAATTGTTTTATTCATCCTCATATTTCATACTGTCTGGAGATATTGGTAAGTACATACCATAACGCTTTACTCCCTATCCATAAAGTTTTGTAAAGATAGTTAGAATTGTTACCTTTAAGTCACCCACTACTCCATGTGAACAGATCATTAAGGAATTAAATATTTTGAACATCTATTATCAGTTTGAACATCGGATTGGGATTTTCATTCGTAAACTTTTGTCAAGTAATCTATCCTATAGCGTCAATGACTACTTTTCCTTGCCTACTCACAAATATACCTCCAGTTCAGTTTATAACTCGTCCTTTCCATTACCAAAATGCAAACTTCGCCTTGGTCAATTCTCTTTCAGTTGTTACTGCGCTAAAATCTGTAATGAGCTTCCACTTTCCATTAGGAACATTTCACATGGAAAACAGTTCAAGTGTGCCCTAAAATATTTCATTTTCAATAAATCGTGATTTCCCTGTGTTAGCTTTGCGACTATACTTTTTTCATTTGTATTCAAGACTAAGTTATTGTTCTTTCGGGGACCAGATTTACATTAACTTCACATAAGCTATTTCTAGCTCCCCGTCACATCTCTGCTCTACGAGCTTGTAAAACATAGTAACGATTCTTATCTTGTTTGTTGTTGTCAACTTATGTGTTTATGTAAATCAAGCATTGTATTATTGTTTCATTAGATAAGGAATTACATCAACAACAATGTAATAAAGAAAATGGAACTTTACAAAAATATGTGACGAATAAATAAATAAATAAATAACTGTTCTCAGATAAGGTTTTGAATGTAAGGTGTTCAAACGCATGATAAATTTTGCTTGAAGTTGCATCAGTCATATTACTCACAAGCTTTTTGATTTCCTGCTTTCCAGAATATAAACAAATGGAGAGAGAGAGAGAGAGAGAGAGAGAGAGAGAGAGAGAGAGAGAGAGAGGTTTGTGTCCGTATATTTGTAACAGTTTGTTCTTCCTCAAAAACTTGTTGGAACTGTTAACCCTGTACTTCTGCAAGGCTTTTCTTCATCCAAAGCACAGACAAATAGAAAGACAGACTAGCAACGTGCATGCCTTTTCTTTCATGGTCGTCTCGGTAGACTATGGCCTTTTCATATTAAAATGAGCTTCACAGGTGTATGATTGTTTGGAGAATTTGTTCGTGGTTGATAATTGCACGAGATTGCGCGAAAAACACGAAGAGATGGTATCGTGCTGCTAGTCGTGTAGTAAACATACTTATTTTGTGAGCTCTCAGGGCAGAAACACTGCTTCACGCCAATCAAAACATAACACGCCAGCAGTTTCATAAACACGTCCTTCAATGAGCAACTTTTAAAAGACGATATGACTGACCGTAAAACATTGAGTAAAACCAGACAGTATCGATAAAAGACTTTCAGATTTGGTTCAAACACACTCATTATATATACATAAAAATGTGAGAGGAATTTTTAAAATGGTAAAACTCACTTTCCAAAAGATCAAAACTTGCCCGTTTTCGCCACAACGCCAATTCCGCTTAGAGCCACACAACAACAACAACACAAACTTTGCCGAACATACTTTCGCTTAGAAATTGGCGAAAATCCGAAAACTACCGAAGGGTGCATGGTCGGCACTCTTCGGAAAGGCAAGGCGAGAGCTACCTGAGGTGAGGCGAACATGGAGCGCTTACGTAAGCACTTCACACCTTGAACAATACCCGTTACCAGTCTGTCTTTCTATTTGTCTGTGTCCAAAGTAACAAAAGACGAATCGTATCATTCGAATGCAATAGAAGTACTGTCCCGATGAATGATGCCTGACATTGTTAAGTTAAAGGGTGCAAGACGTCGCAATCAAAATGCATTACGTAACCATGTTGTGAACGACTTCATCTGTTCTGAAGTACCGATGTTGGTGAGTTGTTATAGTAATTACTCACCGCCTGTGTATTTTCATGGTTTACATGTAATTATATTTGAGAGAGAGAGAGATTATCCCTTAAGTATTGCAATGTTCATTAACATTAACTACTCACGTTCTGAGTAATCCAATAACGTTCAATGTACAGTCAAGAGGGAGAACGAGTGTAATCAGAGAGAGAGAGAGAGAGAGAGAGAGAGAGAGAGAGAGAGAGAGAGAGAGAGCAAATCTTAGAGCATTTGGACGGACATGTTTTCGACGTCTTAAGTATCAGCCGAGCTTAATTTCCAGGCAATGTTTAACTTTTTAAAATGAAAGTACAAAGATGTTGTTCTATTGCTTCTTGACATTTTGATTGTAAAATACTTAAATGGATATATCTACCATTAGCATCTTGTTCATTTTCAAGATGGTTGTATTTGATTGTATCATGCTGTATGGCTTGGTTTGCTTTATGTGAGTAGTCGTATTTCATTCTTAAAGTTTGAACAACAGGGATGAAACTGGCAAGTGCTTACGGTTATCTGCTTGCGTTTGCATTGCACAAGAAAGAAAATTCATTGAGTTCATCATTAATACGGATATTCAATTTTAAGTTAAATGTTGATAGCGGTCTTGTGAACTTTACTGCATATTGTTCATTAGTTTAAAATAATATTGTATTTTTTGTAAGTTTCTGATAATTTTTGAACGTCACTGATTATGTTTATTCTTAGGACAACTAAAATATCCGATCAATTGTTTGTATGCTCATGAATCTAAAACTGACTAGTATTTGATCAGAATATTTTTGCCTTTTTGTAAATAACTGTAGACTTTCTTTCGATGCGCATTACTGTATGAGCATATCCATTACAAGGCATATCAATACGGCTCGACGCTCGAGGTTTTATATGGGACAGGGACCATTATCAGTGATTATAGGACTAAAACTTGTTCCAAATTTCTTGATCATTTTTAGCCACCTTTTCCGTCGTTAATCAAGTCCATGTCTATTTCAAGGCAAGCCAGTGGCTAGGCGGTTTGACTTTTTTACACAGATAACTATGGGACAAAACGTTATGTTCCAAAACATGAACATGACATTGCACAGATTTTGCCAATATATTATGCGAATAGATCATTCCTGGCTAACGACTGGGCTAGATGTTCTAATTTTTGGACAGGACCAATCACAAAACCAACATTTGTCAGAAATGAGGAAAGACCTATAACCAATTTTGTCATATGTTAGCGTGTTCAAAATGCATAGAGCTGATATTTTCAAGAATTTGAGAACAGGTAAAAGTTGGTGAAAGGTCATCTCAAAGTTTTGGGATAAATTGTGGTACCACACTAGATATGTGTGTAATCGATGAGGTGAATGTAAATGAAAAGTCATTCCAAATTTGGTGACAATCTTGGTCCCATACCAATCAATGACCGATGAAAAAGAAACCAGTAGCAATATAAGTTGGCCTAGAGCAAGATATATGCATAATTGATAAGACAAAAAAGGCTCAACCCTCTAACCCTGATGGTAGCCTTCATTTGTATAGGTGAAAGTCATCTAAACAATGCTTATCTATGTCAATAGTATAAAATGACAATTTCTTTGTACTTTTTCCAGGACTCTCCCATTTTCGTACGATTCTGTTAAATTTTTATCAATATCCCCGCCCAGGCTCTCGTCTGAACTGATTCTAACTGCATCCTACTATGGGATGTTTGATCGTGTAACTGGCTACGCATTGGTTATGCCTGCAGGGTTCCATACAACTATGCCCATGTAGTACTCCATGATGGTTAACAAAACTACATGCGATGCAGTTAATGCTAAAATAACATGGTACTCCGTAACAATGCAGTAACATTTTCACATGAATATTCCAATTAACCTTGAAAATTTGACCATTTCCTGTGTCACGAATAAACTTAAGCATCGATTATTTTTGCAGGTGATGGGGCTTTCCACATTATTCTGCACCTTGAAAAACACCAATAATATCCAGTCTTTTGCAAAGGTTGGTTTACTGGCATTCTTCGACGAAGCCAAGAATATGTAGCATAAGTTATAATCATGCAGTCATTGTCTAGGATTTACATTAAAGCCGCCGTTCTCAATCCCAGGATCGCGCATTAGTAGGTACTCCACCCTGTCAACATAGTATCGTTTTCATTGTTTTGCGTCAAACTCCGCTATATTAGTAGATTCATACAAACATAAATTCACGTCGAACGTCGATGAGCACGTCGGAGAACGTACATTTTGGCATGAGGTGTTTTCACCATACTTGGTGCGTTCGAGTTACAGATTTCACCGATTTTTTTTTTTGATTTTTTTTATTTAGTCCATCATCCAACGGGCGCTAGCCCATTTACAGGATTAGGTACCCATAACCCACTACCCCAATGGAGCACTTAGGAGTAAAGTGCCTTGCTCAAGGGCACAACACCGAGCTAGAGTCTCGAATTCACCGTCCTCCGACAGTGAATCCGCTACTCTGGATCTACCGGGACTTGAACCGGGTCTCGAACCCACCATCCTCCGATAGTGAGTCCGTTACCCGAACCACTAGTCCACGGTGCCTCCTTCCAGCAGTGTGTCGCTTGGCGAGGGATGCGGACAGTGTCCTCGACCATCTTCCCCCATACTGTCTATGCCTCGATCCACAAAATTACAAGTCAATATACTGGTATGCAAAAAACACGATCTGCATCGTTCGAATCTCTCAAATTCTTAGAAGTAATGTTTTATTAAATTTGGAAACATCGGTGTCGAAATAATATGAAATGAGTATTTCCTGAAGATTGAACCATGATCCCGACGTACTCAACTATGATGTGAATGTCTATATCACGACACGATTAGTTTATATTTATGGCAATATTGTTTTGTCTTGGAAGTATTGAAGAAGTACTTAATAAAGTACTTACAACATTTTCCTATGGTTCCCATGAATTGAAACTGTCAAGATAACCTTTCAACTTAATCAATTAATATTCTTTTCCTAACACTTTGGTGTTCAATAATCTTTAAGCCTGTATAGGATATCTGTACAATTGTGCTATCTTCGCTCTATAACTAGCAGATATTAATCCACCCTATACTTTAATATCAAAAGGACAGATTTCAGGCACAGGCTTCGGCAAAAGTATATGTTTGAGCTCTAGAACGACAGAATCTTTGTTGGACACAAGATTGTAAGATTATCCATTATTACCCCTCTTTTCATTTACCATATCCTTTCAGGTCTTTCAAATCACTTGTTGATATGTTTTGTACCATCAGTTTCTTTGTTTATCAATAATACATATTTTATCATTATTACTCAGAATCTCGGGAAAATACATGATTTCTCATATTTTGAGGGTGATGACAGAGATATCAAGATTTTTTTTCACTTGTATTTGAGTGGCAAATAGGTGATCACAGCTTTCAAACATGAAATCGATATCTATGTCAGCCTGGCCCAAATCAAAATTTATGATCATAGCACCAGTCACAGCCTTGTCTGCCCTTTTTACGGATTCCATCAACCAATAAGTCATGTTTACCCTCAGTTTTTATCTTGGTATATTTGAAAAGAAATGGCCCATATGACCATAGGGAATATACTCATGGTTGTGTTGATTGTTGGTTGCATGAGTTGATATGCTTCATTGTCAATTTTGAAACCCATAGTATGGATGTCCTTTTGCCAATAACGGATAGGAACCTGGCATACATGTACAGACATCGTAACTGCAATACCATTCACCACTTACGAAGTCCAATCAGAAAAATAGACAGAAACAGCCAGTTTATATTCATCACGTGATTACCATGTGACACTCTGGGATACTGGAATGAATTACACAGAATGGCATGAAAAAAAAGAATCCTGGGGGAACCAACAGAAACGGTCATTTTATACTACTCATTTCCAAATAAAATCAAAATTTTGGCACAATGGTCAGCTTAGAATTAAATAATGCACACAATAAATGGATGGAAATAGAGCAAAGTTCATTTAAATATTTGGGAACAAAATCGTTGTTTGGCAAGAACAGAACATAGCCCTATTGATTACTCGGTAGCCATTGTTACGTCATACCCGTATTATTGTGGTGTAAATACAGCCTTCTGACAGGCCGAGATGTAAAAATAGCCGTGCTTCATTCGGTCTATCGCACAGCTGGAACAAACGCGAGCTCGCAGCGAAAGAAATATTCCTTTTTTGACGTTTCATGCTAGGAATTAAATGTACTATTATGATAGTAATACGTTGCCTCAGCAGTGGGTGTACCGGCTGGTTTTGACCAGTTAACTCGACATATGCAGTGCACCGGTCAAACTCTCTTGGTATACCCATTGCCTAGGGTTGATTATCCCTTAAATATTGCAATGTTCATTAACATTAACTACTCACGTCCTGAGTAATCCAATGACGTTCAATGTAAAGTCAAGAGGGAGAACGAGTGTAATCAGAGAGAGAGAGAGAGAGAGAGAGAGAGAGAGAGAGAGAGAGAGATTTCATTGTGGCGTAAATACAAAAAGTATCACTCTTTCTTCGTTATTAAGGTAGGAAGCTGTCAATTATTGTATTCGTAATAATGAATACCGTACTTTTTTCTTCATAAAATCTATTGTTAAAAGGTGCACAATATAACTGATAAATTTTTGCTTGTATGAACTATTCATCGCCAAGATGATCAGAGCATTTATTTTTATTGACATCATACAGATTACTCACGAGCTTTGATTATCAATATTATCCAATGTATCAGAGAGAGAGAGAGAGAGAGAGAGAGAGAGAGAGAGAGAGAGAGTTTTTTCGTCGTTTTCGAGTTGGAAAAGTGTTGAAGCTTTGAGTGTCGCAAATTAACAAGATGTTTTCATTTTCCTCAACAGGTACAAACTTTCTAAAATATTTTCCTATAGTGAACAAAGTTTAAGTGAAATTATCAGTTTCTAGCAAGGTATTAATATGCCTAATGAATTATGATTGATTTGATCCTGTTTATCAATGCATTCAACACTTTTTATTGAGTTTTCGTGCGTTGTGCATTGGCGTTTGCGTACGCGTGCCTGAGCTTGACTTCTACTGAAGCTATAGGGAGAGGTTGTGGCCCTTAGTGTAACAACTAAACGAGATCATTGAAGAGTCAGTTTCTGAGGTTGGTCGTTGTCGAGTGGTTTTGATCTTTTTGTAGTATTATCGACCTTTGCGACAGAACAACAGAAACAATTACTCACCTCCTGTGAATTCCCATGGTTATGATGAGAGAGAGAGAGAG
>LD354969.1:28793-40083 GCA_001465055.1 Ptychodera flava
AAATATATTACTGTTAACTCGCGTCTTTTCCAACCTGTCTAGAACCAACTCGCCCATCATTTAATGTACATGTTATAATATAGGTATCTTTTATTTTCTATACGATTGGAACTAATTTTGGACAACTATGATACATTATCAATCTTTGTTTAATCAGTAAATGTAAGCTCAACTACTTTTCTTTTATGAAATACACTTGTTTTTATGGGTAATTTTGTAATACTGCAACTTTCAGCTATAAGGCACTAACTATTATAAGATCCTGTTCTTCCAAATTAGTAATCGTGTTTTTCCTTTATTTTGGCTTTGAACGGTTTACTATTAAAGGGCCAGTGATGTTAACTTTTGATGATTTTTTTCATTATTTTTACTATGTATATGAATTGCAACTTATTATACTACTCCCCAAGAATGTTGAAACACCCACTATTTAGTTTGTCAACTTATCGTCCATATGTGTAAAATGTATTTTTATTGTTTACATTTGAATTCAAGTAATGACCAGAAATCTTTTTTCAACAATAACAATGGGGTTTACACAATCATGTACAGGCTGAGTTGACAAGCTGAACACAGTATATATCAACATGCTTTGGGGAGTAACACAAGGAGTTATGGTTTACATTCAAACAAAAATGGCGAAAAATCTATCAAAAGTTAGCAGTACTGGCCCTCTAACTTGGTCAGGTTGATTATCCTTTGATCAAATGTCGGCGCAATCGTAATCAGTGGGCGTGAATTTAGATTGTCTTTTTCCTGCACCAGACTGCCCAAGAAAAAGGTCTTGAAGATGTAGGCAACATAAAAGTCTATTGGACCACTCAGTGGTGGAATTTTTCTTGGTACATTTGATATAATCTCGGCACCGATGGGGATGCTTGCCTTCACCTCTCGCTTACGTCGCTATTAGTGCCAAGTCATAATCATAGAAGGATATATCTGTAACATAAACATGGGCGAATTTGGTTCTTGGCGGGTTGGAAAAGGTGCGATTTAACTGGTACCCAGTCATAATTGCATACAGATAAGTATGCAGGTAGTGTTAATGTCACCATGTAATGACTTGTTAAAAGTGTTTAAACTTGTGGTAGTAAGCTATTCTGTATTAGTTGAAACTTCAAAAACAGGAAGCACCAGATATTAGAATACACAAATAATCCGAACGAACTGCAAAGGATACTAAGGTGGTATCATTTAAGGTTTATAGATATTATTTAACACTAATTACTTACGTCCTGTATAATTCGATGTCATCAATGGTATAATCATACGAGAGAGAGAGAGAGAGAGAGAGAGAGAGAGAGAGAGAGAGAGAGAGACTTTTCTGTGAGTGAAGTCCTGTATTTTCTTTTTCTTCAAAGTTTAAAAACCAACCGAAAAAATGTTTATGATTTTACTCCTGCTTCTCAATGAAATATATATGTGACAAAATATAAAGTATAGAAAACAAACCTTGACACGAATAAACTGCTAAATTATAAAAGCTTTTCAGGTAGTCTATTAATAATGTCTGCTGTACTAATCTACGGTACTTACAATCTTTTAATTTTGCATGTTGCCCAAGGTACCATTGAAAGAGAGAGAGAGAGAGAGAGAGAGAGAGAGAGAGAGAGAGAGAGAGAGAGAGAGCAGAAACGATGTTATATCAAAATATTTCTATTTTCACAGTAGTTTATGTCTCAGATTTGAATATAACAGGCAGTAGCGAGGGCGATGTCACGACTGTTTGCTTGCTCGAAAGACGTTCCTCACGAGTGCAATATTTTTGCCACGCGAACCTAATAATGTCTATGGAGACGTAATTTAGGATTAGCTTATTTCCCTCATTGTAATACAAAAAGATCACAAAAATCGATGAAGTAGAGAGGGACAGTGAACGCTGGAGAGGGGGACAGGCAAACTAAAAAAAATAAATGATCGTAACTAATAGCAGGAAACTGTTTTTATTTCTGCTTATCAGCCAGATAATTTATTCATATTAGTTTAGAAGCTAATGTGAAAAGTTTCATTGTATTAAACGAAAAATGTAACACTGTTGTGAAAGCTAAATTACCGGTACTTCATGAATATTGCATGATGCTGCATCAAGACTTAGTACTCACAATCTAAGTATTTTCATATTGTAGGAGGTGAGAGAGAGAGAGAGAGAGAGAGAGAGAGAGAGAGAGAGAGAGAGAGATATTCGAGTGTTCGTATATTTGTAACACTTTGTTCTTCATTTAATTAATGATGTGTTTGGAAAATGTTTACACTTTGATTTCTTCTAATAAATAAAATGTGTCCTTATGTAGTGAACTAATATATGAGAAGATGCATCCTATGAAGCAAAATGTTACCCTAATTTCTTGGTTCATTGTAAAATGTACTGAAGTTCATAATGAGGGTGCCTGACATTAATAAATATAGCAATGAGACAATCGCTTTGAGTTCGTGTGCGTTGTGTGCTAACGTGTACATACGTTTTCCCGTCACGGTGATTCATCAGCGATCACAGTTACAACTGGCACCTCAACTCGGTCGTTGAACCTCTTTTTGAGGTAGCGACATTTCCGAGAGTTTTTTGATGATTTTTTCTTTCCTAATATTTAGACACTTTAAGTTGCAAGTTGGAATTGGAGAGAACATTGTTGCATCGCATAAATACTAAAATACTAAGTACTCACATCCTGTGTATCTATATCCGGCTCGAATTCCTTTTAATACCGAGAGAGAGAGAGAGAGAGAGAGAGAGAGCAGAAATTGTTATTATCACAATGTTTTAGTAGTGTGTTTCTGTCTCAGATTTAAATATAACATTTAGTAGGGAGGGCGATATGACTATTGTTTGCTTGCTCAAGGATGTTCCTCACGACAGCAATATTTTTGATACCCGAGCCGAATAATTTCTGTGAAGATATAGGTCCCATTTATTTACACATAACTTCTTTCCCTCCTTTTAATACGAAAGTATTCTGCAATCGGTGGAGTAGAGCGATACAAAGACAGACATTGGAGAGAGAAAGGCAAACAGAAAAAATGAAAATTGTACATATTGTATACATGTAATAAAGAGAACGGAAAGTGGTTTATATCGCGGGAGATGTACCTGTTCTTTTTCTGCTTTGCGTGACGCCATGATCATAAATTCGACCAATCAACCTGAAAAAATTCACATGTATATCAGTTGTACATGCATGACTTTGTGGTCTTACTTCACTGACTTTGTGTGTATGTGTATGTCTTGAATGTAACGGGCCATTTTGGAGGATTCTGTGATAAGGAGAGAGAGAGCAACGTTTGCTTTAGTTGACTTACTCTACTGAAAGAACATCTATCATACATTATTGCTGGAGTGGCCATTGGAAGTTGATAATCTTCCACCAAATAAGTAACTTTGCGTCTAAATACTCTCATCTGAAATCTAAATTTATTCTAACTCTATAAATTCTTCATAGTTAAAAAAAGGGGGAAATAGTTCCGCGTTCTCTTAACCTTTTGGCTATATTTATTTCTTCATTGAAGATTGTTCGCCTTATTTATTTCGATCTTAAAGCATTACCAAGGTGTGACTTGTACGGTATGAAGAAAATTCGACCACTCTGTGCACAGTTTCGTTCTGTATTTAACTGACTGGCATGCCTTCCAAGATTACTCGTACCGAACAATTCCAGAAACTATGCTCATGTCAATAACAGTTACACATCGCATCGCATCGCATCTTCTTGGTAGTTTCAAATAGGTTATCTTATCCCTAGACCCGTTGGAAAGCGCGTTTTCTCCGAGGTTTGCAACAATGGGCCAAGTATTCACATCAGACAATGCGATGGTGCACAGTACAGGGTGCTGTAGTAGACGAAATAATGATTCACTCACACGTTATAATAGTTTGATTACATGCATGGAAATACGAATGAGCACAAAGCATTAAGTCTCATCATCTTTTTTTTCTTATAAATGTTAAAAAAAGGTATTGTATAGTCATGAACATGTTTACGGTATTGACTCTTGAACATTTAAAATTCTCTATTTTAAAATAATGAATGCTTTGCCTTTCTGGATCATTTATGCTAACAACCAAAAATATTTTTCCATGTTGTTAAAGTTTTAGCTGAAGGGAGTTAAAAATCCTAATCAAGCCTTTTTAATGGAATTAATCAATGCTTTGTCTTGCCAGACAAAAAGTCAGTCAACTATAGTATTGTAAAATATATCACATCGCCCCAGATTTATCTCTGCATTATAGAATGTTTCATACCGAATTCAAGCGCCCTTTCTTCAAATTGTCTGTCAGTTCGTTATAGAGGTCGGATTGTTTTTGACGAATCTGCTTTTATTCCATCACCGGAAGTAAAGTATTGTACCAAGTTCGATAAGATAAACTGAGAGTACCAAACCAGACCAGGAAATTACAAACTATATAACGTGTTACGTTCAGTATGATGCAGCGACAAACTCTGCTTCGTTCAGGGTATGTCTGACACTGTTCTGACAGAAGAACGGCAACCAAACAAAGATTTGTACGACTTCATGATCGCATTTGCTGAATAGAATCGAGTACACGTTATGCACGTAGCTTGCCTATATGTTCATTGTTTGTAGTGTGCAACAAAAAAGACGTGATATTTCTCGCTGAAGATTTCGTATATTCGTATTTTATGCATGAGAAACAAGATCACAAGTATCCCAGCTGACGAGACAAATTTTCAGCCATTTGGAACGAATCACAAATAGTGAATAGTTACAGAGGTATTTTGATGTAAATTCTACATAAAGGTCAATGATCAGGCTCAGAATTGCGAAGGATATACGACAGCCATACGGACTGTGAAAAATGAAACAAGGAAATAACTATTCTGCTGTTTATGGTGTTGGTCAGTGATATGAACTTTGACCATTCATATGTCATTACTAGGAAGGGACACTAATGATGATATTATGATTGTATGTCAATAACCACTGTACAGATTGTATATAGGAGGTGTCTTTACCAACACAGCACCAGAAAGGAGAAGGGACAACACATGGCAGGATGTAACATGTTTGTATGGGATATAAACGTAAATGGTGTTATCTTTGAATACTTTGACCCACTTTTCTGTTTCTGTTTCTCGACATCCTCTCGCTGACCATTCCCCGAAGGGAGACGGTGAACTGTAATACGTGGTTGAGAATCCGGTTAGAGACAGTGAACTGTAATATAACACTGCATGAAATAAACATTATTATGTGGAGTTCATACCCCTCCATTACCTGTTTATACAAAGTAATCGACAGCCTGGTTGTTAAATATGTGCTTCTATGTACGGACACGCGGTCACTAGTGATGTTTTCTGGGTATCCGCCTGGCCAAAAAGCTTAAAAACGCCGTTCGCAATCCGAGCGGGTAGGGCTAGCTGTTTGGAGCAGTGGTACGGATGCGCGGCCGTATGTAAACAATCTATATCCTATTATTAGACCTGTTTGACCTTTGACCTTGTCAAAAGTCATGGAGGTGAAATTTGCAAGGCATCATGGGGCGAATACTCAGCACTTGCACGGCACTAGCAAACCAACGCAAATACGTTGGCGCTGGTGGAGCCATGAATTGCTAACAACACTTGTGGAAAAACTGAAATTGACTTCAATTAAATTTAGGGGGTTAGACACTATTTCCTCTGTCTCCCGAATATTATTAATAAATTTACTAATTGGGTCTCAAAATGTTCAGTTAAGTACTAAAATGTGTTGCTTAAACTGGAATATTGCAAAGTTTAAAGTATTTGCAAACAGAAGCATCTGTTTCGTATTTATCATAATGAATGACAATACAAACAAAAATGAATACTGTTTGGTAACATCTTTTATTTCCATCCTCAAATCAAATCTGGGATTACATTACTACTTCGGCACAAGGTCATTAACAATTCATTTCAGCATCTGAGAATGCTTAACTAGACCTTTGCACAAGTTTCAGACAAATCTTTATACAAAGGGCTATCTCCAGCTGAAGTTGTCACTTTCCATTTTCCCGTTATGTTCTCGGCAGTATCTGTAGTCTTCTGTGATAATGCAGTCACCAGTTGTGAAGGAATTTAACTTTCCCCATCTTTGTACCACTTACATATAATGACACACCTTTCTGTGTCCTACTTAAGGCTTGGGAGAGACCATAATTAATTTTATCGAGTTAAGTCAACAGTCTTGTAAATAAGAGGCAGTAAACTACACAAGAAAGCTAATTCAGATGAAACGGCAAATAGTGAATTCAAACCATTCGCTTGGAAAGAACCAGTCTAGTCAAATATTAACATCAAAATTGAAATTTACCATGTAAGTAAGTAAAAAAGAGAAAAGAAAAGAATCTAGTAACATATGACTAAACTTATCTGCCTCGCCACAAAATGTTGTATTTTAGCAAAATTCTCATTCGAGTGACAAAATCAAATAATTCATGACGAAGTTCACCATGATATTGCTGGCAGTGTGTTGTCCCAACCTTGATCTACAAATTCACTCTCATGCCCCAACTAAATCATGATCATTACCGATGTCAACTCGGTAGCTACCTTTGTTCAAACGCTAAGTACATGTTACATAATGTAATTTAAAAGCTTTTTTATTTTCCAAACTATTTTGATAAAAGACCGATGTGAGCAGCTGCTGAATTTTCTCTGTCATACACTTCTTATACGCCACTGAAGCAGATCAGATTTGTGTACTTGCCTCACATGCTTCATTGAAAGCAGCCTTCGCTCTGTCATCATATTGTTTGTGATGCTTCTATGGAGCTGATTTCACGATTAGTACAGCTACACTTTCAGCACAAAATATGCTGTATAAAGTATATATTATTCAAATGTCGGCAGTTATGTCGATATGTTCTGCCATCCTCTGTTGTTACCTCATATGATCCGGTGACTACTTGCTACTTCACTTCTGCTTTCTCTTATTGATTGTCTGACTTCTCCTCTGCCTTAAGTCTAAAAACTCCCCATGTCAAAGAGGGTTAGATCTTTCGCTGCAGCTCTGTTACAATAGAGTGCTTGTACATGTCTAGCTTTACGCTACAGTCTCTGCTCTGAAGCATTCTTCACCTTTTCTGGCTTCAACATTTTACTTGTGGTGGGTAGGAGTTTATTTAATCCTCTGTTTATGACTGTCTGTGCAGGACTCTTATTCATTCCCTGTGTTTGGGCATTTTTGAAATCACACATAGCTAGGTAAGAATCCGACATAGCAAACTTTGCTTTCCTAAAGATATAATTTACCATTTTCAAAGCATTCTGCACTCTTCAATTGCTCTATGGATATGGTGACGATGATTTGTTCTCAAAGTTCAGGTTCTACTGAACTTCTTGAACTCTTCAGACGAGATCTGTGGTCCGTTCGTGAAAATACAAATATCTAGTATTCCAATACACGCGAAATTAACTCAAAGTTTACCAACAAAAGTCTTTGATGTTGTATCTGGTTAGTAGTCGATCTCAGAGTAGTTTACATCAACTGTGAATCTATTGTCTTTTGAATGAGACTGTACTTTGTACAACCAAAGTATAGCCAAATTTAGCTGCTGTACTCTGGCTGTATAGACAGAGGACTATTTAAAGTTCGCTGTTAAGGGCCACAAATGCTGTATGATTCATGCACGTTAAAAGTAGGTCAAAAGACAATAGATACACAGCTTGAAGCATATATAGCTAGTCCTAAGGCATGAAGACACATGGACTCATAATGTAATGGGGAAATGTTGCGTATTCAAAAAAAGTAAGCAACCTAACAAGAAAAAGAACAAACCAAAGAATAAAATTGCTAAAGTAATCAGGTAATTTTATTTTGTTATTATTCTCTCTTGTTTCACTGGTGAATGACAGAACTCGATGTTCTCATCTGGATTTCTTGTTCAGAGATCATAATTCCGTGACTCCTGACACCATGATACGTGTTTCATGCTCTTGTTCAAAGTCACAAGAACATGACATGATTAACTTACACAAAATGTTAAATGTATTACTGTAAAAGCAAACAACGCCTTTTAAAAGGAACGGAGACATGCTGAAGGAACATTCTTAGAGAGAGAGAGAGGGAGAGAGAGAGAGAGAGAGAGAGAGAGAGAGAGAGAGAGAGAGGAGAGACAGAGAGAGGGGGGAGAGAGAGGGGAGAGGGAGAGTGTGTGTGTAGCACAGGCATGCGTATTTAAATCGTACGCGAATATACGGAATAGAATTCACATGAGTCCACAAGGCCAACAAATTAATAGATTTGTTACATGATATTGTCGTCCAATTTTTTAATGTGGGCATATCCTAAAAACATGATAACGAGATATTATTACATGTATTTGAATGTTGAAATTGAATTACTTATATAATGTAACAAATGACTTTTCTTTCACCTTGTAACTTAAAAAATCTGTACATTTCCTTTCAATATACTTAAAACAATTTTGAATATTTTCGATAGTTTTTTTTTAATTTAACATTTAACTTTCTAATTTTTTCCTTCTTTTTTTATTGTGCTATCCACAAGAGCAATCCAAATAATTTCAGATGTGTTATTCTGGTTTTATGTGTGTGTTTTCAACTTGGAGTTTACAGCTCCTTTTAGCGATTCATAGTATAGATAGCGAGTCATAGTATGTTTTTAAGATAATGTTTCAAATCTTGTAAAATAATATTCTCTTTTAAAGGGACGAGGTTGTCGAAACTGCATGAACCTGCGCAACTTTCTTGTTTGCAACCAATGTATGACAAACATGTTTTCACTCACACCAATCGCAAATGTAACTTGGATACAGTGTTTACATTGTTTTAGTCGGTCCCATACGACCATTGAGCGCAGTTCCGACGACTGTACCACTCCCTCTAATACGTGTATTTTTGGAAGCTAAATGTTGGGAATATATATTTAACACGATTGGAACTAATTTGGGATAATTGGATGGTGAAGTAATGTCGATTTCATCTGAGAATGTAATCTCATGTGCTTTTCTTTTTACGTTACATACTTGTTTGTATGAGTAATTTGCAATATTACAACATTCAACTATACGGCACCTAACACTTTTGAGAAATTTGAAAAATATGAAAATCCAATTATCCCAAATTAGTTCCAATCGTGTTATTTGCAGGTGATATTTCCTTTTAATGACTACCTTCTATCTGTTTGATGGCACATCTGGTTGAAAGATCAAATTTGGATATAGTTTTATATCTATAAATATCTATATTTTGGACTTAATAGTTAAGTCATATTCTTTAACTTAAGGAGTATTACTTTCATAATATAAAGATTCATAAATAAACAGTTGTTGTAGCTTTTGCAGTTGTTGTTCATTCTATTTCTGTGTGTCTGTGTGTCTGTGTGTGTGTGGTACTTATTACTTGAGTAATAGGTACCATACATACTTGCTGTGTATATATATATATATATATATATATATATATATATATATATATATATATAAAAGATGTCCTCGTGCGAAATTAAAGAATGTTCTTTGTAACCTGCACTTGATTGTGACCTGACGATGAGTCCTTTAATCACTGTAATTTTACCCGATGTATTTGTGCAATAACACAAAGCCATTTATTTACAAAAAAGTAATCAAAAGGCGTACAATACATGTAATTCCTATTACTCATTTCGATTATTCGCGATCTTCGATTAACTAGGTCTTTAGAATTGTATTATTGATGAATACAATTTTTACACCTGTGTTGGGTCATACCGTGTGTGGCGGTACATTGGTCGAAAGTTCGACACGGATCGATAAAATTCGTTCTCGCACCAGCAGCATTGCGATATGATTAATTCAGAACGCTTATAGGCATATCACAGTTTTGATTTTTCTTCATTAACTGTAGGTAATTTCTTTGATAGTTCAACACTACACATCTAACATATGTTTTGATAGCTACATAATAGACCATGATAAGCTTTATGGCTTTTCATTTGATTTGATATCCTTAACATGTTCAGATAATAATTGCTATCACAACATATTTTGATGAAGGATTGTACAGATTGGCATATCCCGTTTTGAACGTAATATCTGTGTGATATCGGCCATATTTTTCACGCAGCTTACTTTCCCGTTATTTTGTGGAACTTGACTCACTTGGCATGTCCCCAAAGAGTCTTGAGAAAGTCACTTAAAACTATTAAACAGGGCCGGATTTGCACAGCCTCATTCTGAAAGCATAACGTATCATATTCAACTACACTACCGTAACACTGATTGTGTTCTTAGTAACATTAGCTGCGGTGTCGGGATCATTTAGTGATGTTGAAGCGACTTCTATGGTGTCCATTTTGTCATCAAGATTTTTGAGGCATGGTTCCATGAAGAGGGTTACCATTGAAGACATTAGCAGAATACCACTGACAATAAACGGAATGTCATAATTGTCAGTGATGTCATAGAGCCAGCCTGTGGGCGCAAAGGTACAGTTTAGAGATTATTGATTGATTTTGGAGTTCAAGGTGGGTGCGCGCGCGCACACACACACACACGTGTATAAAGTAATTAACGAAAGGTTTCACCATTACTTATTGCTGTTAAAGAGAGAACTAACATAACTTTATTTACCGCTACCCGAACCCTGCCATGGAAAATATGTTTACAGAGTTGATGATGAGCGCAACTTGCCTCTCAAAACAAATACAGATGACTTAATTTCGTTGTTCTTGTAACGAGCAATTGTTTGACAATACAGATGACTTAATTTCGTTGTGATCCTTGATCTATTAAAAAAATTGGCCACATTGCTAGAACGTGTTTTTGAAATTCACTCCTATGAGAAAAGATGCAGTGCACAAAATAATTACCTGAAAGAGGGGGCCCGATGATGCCACCAATGCCCATGAAGATGTTCACCAGTGGGTAGGCTGCACCCAAGTTGTGCCCTCCAAGGAAATCTTTGATTACTACCGGCACAACAGGCAAAAACGTACCAGAAGTGTATCCGAGCAAAACACAATAAATAGCCATAGATTCGAAAGTCCCTGCAAAACCGCTCAGGGCCGTTGCGAGTCCACAGACTATCATAGCGCTGACACACAACTGAAAGGCACTTACAAACTTGATCTTGTGGAGCAGACACCCATGTGTACACCTGCCGATGAGGGACAGTATACCGAAAATTGAGACTAGAAAGGGCGCTTTTGTCCATTCAACATTTTTCACTACAGCACGGGGTAAGAGGTGTACGGCAATGCTATAGTAAGAGTAACCCATCACAAAATTGATGTAGGGAAGCATGGCGTAACGGTAACTCTCACATAGCAGGTTACAGTTTACTCCGAAAAAAGTCAAGACACTGCAAAGATTATA
>LD354973.1:35774-47102 GCA_001465055.1 Ptychodera flava
ATATTAGATCATATCACAAAACAATTCGATGTGCATATGTATGATATAAGGAGAAATCGTTGTACCAAAATTGAATGAAATCACTTGGGCAACTCTGAGATATCTGCATGAACGGACGGATGCACGTACGCATGGACATGGCCAAACTTACAATAAGTCCCCTGGACGGTGTCCATTGGGACGAATAACCAATTTGAGCTATAAGCAAGCCATTCATATCACTAACCTAATTGTAACACACCTCATCCGCAGTCTGTATTCTAATTCGCCAATCGATAGTCACGTGGGATGCGTTCTTTTTATGCTGATCCACGTAAACGACGTCATCAGGCATCATTTGTTTGAACTGTTGCCTGCCAGGCATCAGTTCCGAAAATGATGCCCGCTGACGTCAAAAACGATATTTGACGCGAACGCGGAACGGAATGTAAACAAAGATGTCGTCTGCGGCCGATCGAAACGATAATCCAGAAATTTCTTGGTTTATCCTACTTTCTGAAGAAGAATTGAATGCTTTGATTTCCAACAAGGACTCGATACGGACAAAAACTATAATCAAAGGTGCATTGAACGTTTCGCAGAAGTATTGCGATCTTTTTAGGAAAAAACTTTTTCTTACTGAACCACTTCAACATATTACATCATAGAAAAGTTTTGTGTATAGAACGTTCTTATGCATGGCTACGGATGAGGTGTGTTACAAAACACATATTGACTGGCATGAGGGCAACAGCATACGTCTTTAACCCCTCGGGCCTGTGAGTCACCCCCAAAAACAGACTGTTTTTGGGGGTTACTCACAGTCCCTCGGGGTACAGACGTATGCTGTTGCCCTCATAGCCAGTCAATATGTGTATACTGTTACCCTCCTAGCTATTCATATGAACAGTCAGCAGTCCAGCAATACAAAACCGTAGTCTTTGTTTCAGATCCACATATGCACACTTATTCATACCATACCAAACAAAACTCGACATCTGCCCTGTATAACAAAACCTTACCTTTCATTGATAATGTTTTATCTTGATATTGTTGATGCATCTTTTCAGTCAGTGTCTCTAATGGTTTCAGAAGCTCGTGCATTTTGTCCAAATATTTTAGAGATTTGAAAATTGCAGAACACTCTGGAAAAATAAAGAATGTTTCTACATTATGTAACCATACAGTAACATTACAGCCGATCTATGATATCCCCTAACTGAAACATAGTCAGATAAAGTAATATTCATTGAAAATATAAGCACCATGACAATATGCTCCATCACAACTGAGTTTGAAAAAACTGCTGGAATCTTCAGTAACCTCAACTTTCACAATTTTACCTAACTTCAGACACACATCTTTCATCACTTTCTTGTAAAAATTAAAACTTTTTAACATAGCTCTAAAACTTATTCGATGACTTACCAATATGAAAATACGGCACTATATATTTTATAAAACTCTGGAAGTCACACTGTCCTGTTCTTGATAAAAGTGACAGGACAGTTTCACTTCAGTATTTTATCTAATGCGTTACTTTGTGTCCATTAATCTTCAGTCTTCCCCATATATGATACCGTGAAAGTACTAATCATGTATGGGCAAGGCTGAAGATAACGGTGGACATAAAGTAATCTGTTAGAATATTGTTAGTAACCTTTGAAGTCCACTTATCTGACCACTTTGGAGCCACTAAGAAAATCCCTTTTAGTTCGCATATTGTGGTGTGTCCAGTATTATGTACTCCAAGCCTCCGATCATGTCTGTATCAATGTAGTTCCACGTGCCAACGTTGTGGCCCCATCAGCTATGGAGTCATGTAGCTACGCCAAACCCAAATACCCAGGTAATTACTAACTCAGAGCTACAGTACTGCAGTTATGGCCTACCATGGTAACCGGTAACATACAGCCTACTCTAGGGTCTCTCCGTTGTCTTTTTGGCCTTCGGCGAAGGCAAAAGAGACGACAGATGCCATAGACTTCACACAGCCATGCAACACAGAGCTATGGGGCACCGAATGTAAAATAATTAATTTACACATTTAAAACGTATAAGCACATAACATAAATTTACATGCACACGCGTTCCATCATAGTCTCTGCCTGGATACATACACCACACACACATATACATAACACGTACACATACATGTACAATTGATACACACACATACATACATACATACATACCGGTACATACATACTACATACATACATACACACACAAACAAACACCCATACATACATACATATTTGTACATGCATATACATACGGACATACATATATATACGCAGTAAAGTCCACATGGTATCTGTGAGATTAATATACGAGCATATATACATTTAGTACACGACATTCAGAAGACATTTGTGAAATGTCAAGATACAAAGCAACACAAGACGCACAAACTTATATGACACACAAACATTTCCCATAAATACTGCACACTGTCAATATTGGTGACAATAAGTATCACGGAGATGCATCGTACATGCGTTGTAACAACGGCATGTATGGTTGAGATTCTCAAACACACGAGTGAGTTCAGTTATCCGACACACATATGAGCTTCACTACATAAGTCAGATGACAAGCGAACAATTCAAACATACACATATCACTGACATTGCGCATGCGCATGCGTTAAAACAGCGCACACATACAAGTGAGGTTTTCAAACACACAAGTGACTTCAGACACACAGGTGTCGGGGGGGGGCACTCATATCTTGGAAAATGTATACGAGTGAGAAACACGAGCGAGTTTTCAGCAACGCACAGGTGACAGGGCTTGCCATTCATATCGTGCAAAGGTGTTCAACCTCACTGATGAATTGTATCGTAATAAAGGGAAAGAGGATTCACACATCGCTTATCTTGTCCTGTATATGCTTTTATGTGTTTCGTGTCTATTGTATTTTGTCTGTTCGTGTGAAGACTAACTAACAAATACAATGTAGGTTGTTAATTTTAAGAAAAAGTACGTTGGCATGGTCGAGCGTGTCTGAGACAACCGTGACCCCTTGATCCCTCATTTAGAAACCTGTTCAGTCTCTTCCTCAGTTGCCTTTAGATATATCTCTTTCATATTTTTATATGTATGTCCAATCATGTAAATGATCTCTTGTTCTTCTGGAAGGGAAGCTTTAATATACTATTTAGATCGTTTTGTGTATTTTGTTTGGGGCTTTTTTCCTGATGGCTTGGACTTTGGTCTTTATCAGTGCATCGCGTATGTTTGGATTTCTTTTGTATGCGTTGATCCATTGTTGTGGGAATAGTTTCCATAGGTTTTGACCTTTTCTATGTGCTCCCAGTTTTTGCACATTGCTGTTTTTATAGCTTGTGTTCTCATATACGGGCTATATTTTTTGGTGAGCATACTAGCATGTTATTTGTTTCTTCGTTTGTTTGCTGGTGTTCTAGTCGTGTAATTCATGCAGCAAGTAGAGTAATGGGTGGAGTGCACAAGTGCATGAAATGTCCACAGCCTTGAAGTAATGTTTGACTTCATGTAAGTGCGATAGCATGTCCACAAGATTATCGTTCATGTTGACGTATCTTGCTGTAATATAGATGTTCGAAAGAGGGCCAAAAGCCAGAACAGTTCACGGAGCCAGGACATGGCTGTAGTATTGCGGGACATACCGGTGTTTATCATATACATTGTTGATTATTGTCCACATATACTACAAATTGTAGAGTTGGTCCCAGAGAATCGGTGCCGCCAGTGTGCCGGCCTGCAAGCAAGCAGTATTGTGTAGAGTTCTTGAATTGATATGTGCGTCTGCAACCATAGGGTCATGGTGGCCGTGACCTTCGCGTACAAAACCAGTTGTTCGCGTAAATGCCTGCTCCTGCCCTAGAGCGTGTCGGTGGCGAAGATCTGTTGGGGCAATTGTGTTTTCTCAATGAAGAATGCTGTACCATGAAATTCGCGTGTAGCGAACAGTGTTTGTGATGTGACCAGATTTCTTGTTTGTTTTTTATAGCCACGTTCAACTAATCTTGTTAAGTGTATTGACCTTTGAAACAACGTTATTTTTATAGTGTTGCAAGTTCTGGTGTATCATATTGTTTTGCCCTTGATCAGGCTTTTTGAGAGTAGATTTCAGGTGGCCTGATGTTCTACGTAGGAATTCAAATGTGTCGATTTGTGTTTTTAGTTGTATGTGGTTCAAGAGGATGTTAAAAACTACTAACTAAAGTACAAGTGCTGAGATACAAGTGAATCCTATCATTTTCAGGTGGCTGAATTGGCTTACATACGTACGACCATCTGGAGCTCTGTGACACAACATTATATTTACTTCCACATTGACACATAGACATTTGTTAAGTTCAGGCGCTTGTTATACAGTAGATGAACGACACTGAAGTAAGACATTTCCCGGATCCAAGAACTATGAGGAGGCACCTCGGACACTAATGAAACTCACTTAAAATAATTGTGTGTGTGAGTAATCTTACTCATACGCCACTGTTCACAAAGACGCATATATATTCAATTTCTGTAACATAATCACGCTGAGTATTTTCCTGGGATATGAGTGGGACCCCCTGCACTTGTGTGTCATGCAGAGCATTTTCCTAGAATACCGGTATGAGTGGGACCCCCCGTCACCTATGGGTGTCTGAAGTCCCTTTTGTGTTTGAGAAACCTCACTTGTATGCGTTTCAACACATGCGCATTCAGTCTCAGTGGTATCTGTATCTTTGAATTGTTGAATTCTTGAATCTGTTGGCTCACTGGTGTAGCAACTTCACATGCATGTCGTGAAACTGAACTCACTCATCTCGTGTTTGAGAAATCTGCATGTTCGATGCATCTCCATGATACGTATCGTCACCAATGTTGACAGTGTTCAGTATTTGTAGGAATGTGTTTGTGTGTCATGTGTTGGTATGTATCATGAACAGACCTTCCACCAGTGTCTTCTGTATGTCCTGCACTGAATGTATACAATGTATGTGCTCGTGTATTCTCACAGATACCATGTGTACATTAACTCCTATATATATGTCTGTATGTATCTACATAAATACAAACATGTATGTATGATACAAACATGTAATTGTATGTATGTTTGTGTGTATGTATGTGTGATGTGTACATGTACGTACGTACGTATGTATCTATATGTGTGTGTGTCAATTGTATGAGTGTACATGTTATGTATGAGTGTGTGTATGTGTATGTATCCAGGCAGAGACTATGATGTGATGTGTAATGCATGATGTTTTTAATGTCTAAACTAATTATTTTACATACGGCGCAGATATACCAACTTTTTCCTTGGGCTACCAAAACCCATTAAATGGTAGCCCACACGGACTACCAAAGGCCGGGACATGAACTTACTTAGTGAGTGACATGATGTTGATCGCTGTGAGACGACCGACGCTAATACAGTCAACCCAGTTATGAAAATTAAAAGGCGACAGTGCAGTTGAATTTGTTGGGACAAACTTTCAATAAAATGTCATTATGTTCACTGATGTACTTGGATGACAGGCTCGGGAAATGATGGCCAATGAAAATTTATTTTCATAGTTATTTAATTACAATGTATCAATCACAATTAAACACAAAATTATTCACGCTGCAAAGAAAAAGTTGTTGGGCCATCCACAAATTACGCTTTCCAGAGTGTATGAGATCATCGCATGATAGTGTACTATGGTGGAGAAATATAGCCAATTGCCACGAAAGTATTTGGAACATGACTGTACCAAGTTGCCATCCGGAAATTCATAGCCCATCTATTTTTCGCCATGTTATGTTTACATGTGCTGAGTGAAAAGTCGTCATGGCGAACATCAAAATGTGTGAATAGGTCTACCTAACTTTGAGGAGTCACCGTTGTCCACTACACATGCTAAACCGTTCTCCTAAGCGGGCTATGATCTGCAGGTATTGATGTCAAATGACTAGAAAATTCACCTCCTGGATAGAATCATGCAAAATAAATATTTCATTGTCTAGATATAAATAAAAATATCCTTTACAAAAAACTTCATTCATGCAAGGGCTACCAGACCTTGTCGCTGGGCTACCAACTTCAGAAAATGGTAGCCCAATGGGACTACCAGGGAAAAAAGTTAATTTCGAGCCCTGATAGACACCAGTACTCTTTGACTCTTACGTAGAATAAGCAATATAGCTTAGTTGCAGAGGGGGGATAGGGCAGGTCAAAGGTCATAAATTCTTAAAAATAATATTGTAAAAATCTCCCTAATGTTATCATGGCTTGAGAATTAGATATTTGAAATATAGCAACCTTACCATGGTCTAAATTAATGTACAGAATTTTGATTGATCAATTTTTGGCCCTCCCTCCCTACAATTTCTCTCGAGTCCCTTTCTGCATATGCCCCTTGATGTAGAATTCGTAAACACACATTCGCTGGTCACCAGTTCATGCATTTAGAAGGCGGCGTTGAAATCAATGAATTAAAATGGAGTGTAAATGCACCTATTTCTAGCTTAACATGCTAATCGTGCATCGTGAACTCTGGCTCGCGGCACTTGAATTAGGCTTACCCTGTTTTGAGGTACATAACGAACGACAGACTCCTTTGACCCTGAAACAGAACCCCTTTTCTGGGTCGCAGGGACGTCTACCGTGTGCCTGACCACAAGCGATTGTGGACTATGCGGGCGTTTCACCCCCGCTTCACATGGATCATACCTTGTTGACTTAGTAGTAGAACACCACAGTTGTTATTCAATTCACTGCCACCGCCGCCATCGTTGTTTGTTCTCTCCGAGGCCGGCTCCAAATCCGATAGAAGACAGTCCTTGTTCATTATTTTCGTCGATTTAGTTGTCAAAGTACAAATTTTGCTGCAAACACATTCCAGAGGGGCGTAAAATTCAAATCTTAAACGGCGTCAAATGGCGGCTACATCTGTGTACAGAACGAATAGGACTGTTTATCGAGCTTTAGTTACAATATGAACTTTTGACCTCAAGGCCTCTCAATTGAACTTTGAAACATCCGTTGGGGGCGCTTTACTCAAGATAGTGTCTCCAATCATGGTATACCTTAAAAAAATCATGGTATACCTTCAATCCTATGTTATGCAATTAAAATGTTATCTTTCCTCATGGATGAACACATTATATTTCACTTATAAGATGATGAACAAAACAGGATTTCATCGCAAAGTTTTCAAGCCTTGTAAGACTTGAAGGAGAAGTATGCATCTTGAATGCATTCATATGATGATCTTTGTAATTAAACAGCTAAAATTTTTGTTTGTTTTTTTGTTTCTGACAAGACGCATTGTAATTTTAATGCATTCACAGTTATGTAGATTTGTTTTATTTGCGACCATGTTGAAATAAATTTATCTTTTTCAAGAAAAAAACATGGTTTACCGCGGATAGAATGGCGTCTTCGCTCTACTCTCATTCTAATAAATAAATTACGTTTCACTCCATTCATTCATTAATGATGGAACAGCCAGAGTTGGTAACGTCAGGCTAAAGCACACAGTTGCCTTTATTTGCAACGTAATGTATTACCTTGGATATAGCTGACAATACTCGTTTAATTCGTTCCTCTTGGAACAAATTATAAGTAGCCATCAAGTACATTAATCACGTAACCTAACCACCGTACTTTCTGCTGTGGTATCCGCATACATTTATCCTGAGCGATAAGAAACCTGAAGCATGATAAATCTCTTTCGATTTGTACTGCAAAACTTTCAACTTCGTTCAGTATCTAAGGACCTGCGATACCACCGTCATAGGCCTAATACAAAACAATGCGCTTACCTTGTCCAGATCATATAGGCCTTGTTCTCTATACTTTCGTAAATATATACGTCGCCGTTGGAACGCCAAGGGTAAAACATTAAAATGAAAATATTCAACGCCATTTCCCAAATCCCAAGCGAATCGTGCGGTGACTAAGGAAAATTTCGATGTGGTGAAAGGCCGACTTAATATCGAACGTTATTAAATAGTTGATAGCACAACAAATTTAACTTGCAACCTGCACTGACCGTGTCTCACTGCTACCAACAGTGGGTTAACAATACGCGGTTTAGTCAGCGGTTTCGAAATACAAGCTTTAGCAATCAACTTACTTATTTCGACAGATATAAAAATCGCTATGTTTAATAACTGATGCATTGTTTCTCAATTCATTTGACGGTGGAACTTCCCTAAGCGGAAATTTATAGCCGAGATCGATTTACTCAGGAACAAAACTACTCGCACCTGCTGATCCTGGGCTACCTTTCTATTATACCTTACTGGTGCATTTGTTGCTGACTTTGTCAAAGTTAATTCGGTGATAATCTGGTGACAGCGTCCACAGATTAGTAATTAACCCTTGCTTGCTTTGGCGCATTAGGCAACCAAACGCATTTGATAATAAACGCAATAAAGTAACAAAACTTCGCGTAAGATTATCAAAGGACAAATACGTGACACGGAAAGGAGAAAAAGAAATCGTTATAAAACCAGTGCTAACATAATACCAAGACATCAAAGGTTGGCCGTATAAATCTTTATTGGCGATACATATCATAATAAGGTTGCATTTACTAATATCTATGAAGGGTGGGGAGAGATTCAAAAAAATGTTCTCAGATTTTTTCAAGTACCCCCTTCACAAATCCACAATGTGTTCAAGTCCCCCCTTTGACTTAACATAATTTTGAAGTCCTCCTCCCCCCTCAAAGGGCTAAATGTGGCCGATATAGTACTTCGTACAAATATATCAAATCATAATACATGGGGTCAATTGGGGAAACTATTGATATTTTCCAATAAATAAGATAGATCTCTACATTTATATGTGCGTGACATTATAAATGTATTTTGCTTGAAGTGGCAGTTAATAGTGCACGTGTGTATAAAAAACCCTTGATTTTTGGATAACATGTTGACTCACTATGCATAGAAGTATATGAGATAGCTATGAAGGCGTATTTCCCAATATAAAAGTAGCAATAAATGCTCATCTATAGATGTGTGATAACTGATATAAATGTACTTGATCAACATGGGGTGTTTACAGAGTGCACACGTTTACAAGAAATTTAATTGAGAAATTTCGCCGAAAATGTTTATCCACTATACATGTGAGTGGGGTCTATGACAAACTGTGAATAATTTTTTCCCAATACAAAACTAGCAATGTTTGTGCATATAACAATTGACATTATTATATTTGATTAGAAGAGGGTGGTTACCCATGCATGTATGTGCAAGAAATTTGATTCTGGAAATTCGCCAAAAATTTTGATCCACTATACATTGTAGTCTATGAGGAAACCATGAATAACTTTTTTACAATACAAAACTAGCTAAATCTGTGTATTTGACCCTTGATTATTGATATCAATGTGCGATTGGACTAGGGTGGTTACAGGTGCATGTGTGAGCAAGAAATTTGATTTTGGAATTTCACTAAAATATTGATTCATCTAGCATTGTAGTCCGTGAGGAAACATGAATAATTTTGCCCATTACAAAACTGGCTAAATCTGTGTATTTTAGGTGTTTGATTATTGATATTAATATACGTGATTAGATTAGAATGGTTAAAGGTTCATCTTAGTGCAGGAAATTTGATTTGCGAATTTCACTGAAAATGTTGATCCACTATACATTGTAGTCTATGACGAAACTACGAATAGCACAGACGTTACCAAAAAGTTATTTAAAGGTTGTTTGACCTGAAGCTTCCAGTTGCTCTTTATGACACTATGCATTAGTCTAAATAGTTTGTATCTGTCAAGTCTTCAAAAAATATAAATGTTCGTACGGCCACATGAACATTTGACACCTACCTAGACCCAATATATTTTCAATTGGAGAATGTTATCAAATAAGTTATCTCCCAAATTGCTATGGAAAGGTTGAGGTGAATGTTTTAGTCATTATATAGAGGCCAGCTTTGTGCAACAGACGGATTGAGTAAGTAGAAATAATGACAACATAAATCCTTTGCCTCAAGGTGGCTGCTTGGATCATCAATAAATTGTTTACTATTATACCCTAAAACGTTCGCCCAAAGGGTGCGCCGAAAAAGGCAATGCAAGGAAATGAAGTTGCCACAAGGTATGATATTCAATAAATTTCCAACGCCCCACCCCAGCAATGTCAATTTTTTTCAGAACCTCTGGCATTTTGTCAAGTTTTCAAAGTCCCCTAAGTCTCCCCCCTAAATGTTTTCAGATATTTCTTGACCCGGTTTAAATGTTACCTGTTCTGTAAAGGCTAACCATCGATATTGGCAATGAGGATGATGTGCCACTCGAAGTCTTGAAAACTCTCCTATGGTTAAGCCTTGGACCCCAAGATATAATATATGTACGTCGACATTGAGAACTAGGATAGGAATTCCTCGTAAACGATAAGTTCTTAATGGCAGATGTCAATCATAGAGTCACATCGTTTATTGAGTGACTGTTTCAAGGTCATAATTTCGCTTGCTCATGACAATTAAAAGTCTCCCTCTTTTGGCTGGAGATCATAACATCCTATTTGCACATTGCTTTTGTGTACACTATAGCAAAGATTTTATGTGTGTCTTTGGTCAAGTTGTGTTTTACAGTGTCCACGGCACGTCATCATCATAGCTGTGCAAAGTTAAAAAGAATACTCTGTCACGTAAATTTACCGTTGTGCTCGAGAATGACACCCACCATTTGTTTATCATTGTGGGATGAATATGAATTCTCCTGTCAGTAACTCTCATGTTTGATGAAGATATCCCTCAACTGTCGCGTCGAAGAACTTTCAATCAAAATCAGAGCAGTGATGACGTGCTTGATGAGATTTGTAGGTCTGCCAACAATGCCAATCCAATTTGAAGCAGGGCGGAAAATATACCTACATGATTGTATATAAGGGAATAATGCAAAATAATA
Source organism: Ptychodera flava (assembly GCA_001465055.1). NCBI lineage: Eukaryota > Metazoa > Hemichordata > Enteropneusta > Ptychoderidae > Ptychodera > Ptychodera flava. Next base: position 46,655 of record LD354973.1, read on the forward strand.
ATTTCATTCTTATATGCATCGTAAATTCTGTGAAAAATTGTTGGCCATGTTTTCTTCTCTCATGAAATCATTAAAGGGGGATTGTGGCGGATATATTGCTATGTCTGTTGCATTCTAGGTGGCCATAGCAATGGTGTACGCTTTTATCAAGAGCGCCATCACTGCTCGGAATGTAGTCGGGGATCAAACTGCGGATAAATATCGACCTCGGATTATCAAAAGTCATTTGCAAGATAAGGGTCTTGCGATAGGTCTAGTCATAAACTGATTGAATTAGGGAGGCATCATGGGCCAGTGGCAATAGCAGTGGACACACGATCACAGGATGGTGAGTTCGAGCACCGGCATGGCCATGGTGTTGTGTCCTTGAGCAAGGCACTTTATTCCTCATTGTTCCTCCCCACCCAGGAGTGATGGGTACCTGGTAGGACAGTGGTTGTAATGTGTG
>LD354973.1:71278-90221 GCA_001465055.1 Ptychodera flava
AGACTTTTGGAGAATACTGCATATTATAGATATAAAGGTTAACTGCCTGATGTATTCATTATCACAATGCAATTTCATTTCTCAATCACAGAGCAATTTCAGTTCTCCAATTTGATATGCATTGGTTAGTAAATATAAGAATTGATGATATTACTATCCAAAGAGCAAATCCTCTCTTTGCCAACTGGACACAGTTTGTTATGTAGGTAATTTGTTGTTGATGCATTTTCACAAAAATAGAAGTACAGCTATATTAAATGACATTATAACAAACTCATGGGTGTTTACTCAAGCAGTGATGTCCTTTTAGCAACTATGTTTAAATATAGTATGCCCTAAATGAAACCATGATGTTTTTGTACATTTAAAATTGTATAAATTTGTTCTTTCCTGACAGATTCTTCAATTACACAACTGATGGAACATTTCAGGAAGAGCTTCCCATCTGTGAATGTTTTCCCGAAATTACATATACTGGAACACCATGTCATGGAACGCATTAGGGAGCATAACAGAGGGTTGGGATTCTTTTCTGAGCAAGGGGTGGAATCAATTCATCACAAGTTAAATGAAGCATATCAAAGTTATCAGTGTCTTCCAGGGAAAAATCTCAAAAAACTTGAGCAAATGATAAAAGATCATCATGTCAAAGTAAACCCAAATCACTGAAATCAAAACGAGGAAGTAATCAACAGTGCTTGTATTTGAATGTCCTGAGAAAATTGTTTGATACTTCAATCAATAAAGATGTGAACATGTTAGTTTTAATCTGATAATTTGATTGTATCTTTTTTGTCTTTCTTGATTGCTTTTATTGTGTGTGTGTGTGTGTGTTTGTGTGCGTTTTGAGGTGATTATATCAACTTTGTTGCATGGAGTTATCCTAAGTATAGAGCAATAAAGAAGATAATGCCATGAAAGCATCACAAATTAATGACAAGGCCAGCAAAATAAGCATATCTTTAATAATTTATTAGTTGCAGGCCAAAATCCTGCTGTTAAGTGACAGTATTATGATTGCTCAATAGCAATATCCCTGTAACTCAAGTACAAATAGAACATCACAACTTGGGCGTAGAGGGCGCTGCTCCCAAAAGGCGGCCATTTTGTTTTCCCCAACTAAGTTACCATTACGTAACGCATGTGCTGACAACGTCAAGCATCCTGTCATCCTTCCTCGTAGGAGTCATGTTACAACACTGACCATCAAATAGTGTCATGAACAAGTAGCCCACCAGGGTCGCGGCATGACAGTAAACAAAATAAGATCAAGTGGATTCTGGATAGTAAGTTGTAGTTCTGCAGTAGCATCATTTATCTACAAATGCGTTCAATGTAGAAAGTTCAGAGGAAAGGCTAACACTCAAAGAATGGCAGATTTGCCAAAAGATTGTCTTGAACCTTCGCCTCCATTCACATACTGTGGTATGGATTGCTTTGGTCCCTTCATCGTCAGGGAACGTCGTAGTGAGGTAAAACGATATGGTATAATTTTTACCTGTTTATCACTGAGAGCCATACACACCGAAATCTTGGAAGAAATGACAACAGATGCATTTCTGAATTGTCTTCGTATCTTTATCGCAATCAGAGGTCCTGTGAGACACATACGTTGTGATCAAGGATCAAACTTTGTGGGAGCCAAAAATGAGCTTCAAGTTGGATTACAGTCCATGGATGAAGGAAAGATTAAGGATGAGTTATCCAGACGTCAGTGTGATTTCATCTTCAATTCCCCACATGCTAGCCATATGGGTGGTGTCTGGGAACGCCAGATAAAATCAGTCAGAAGCGTGTTAGCAGGAATCTTGGACCAAAATGGAACAAGACTAAACACCTCGGCTCTTCGCAAATTCCTGTACGAAGCCATGGCAATTGTGAGGCAGATCGTCCATGTAGCCGACACGAACACGAAGTGTGTGTTACCGGCTATCAAAAACTATGAAAAATAGTAAAGAATGAGCTACAAAATCACTATCAGTTTTAAGTTGCAGGTTAATTGTGAACAGTCGGCCATTGACTGTGGAGAACTTGAACGATCCTACTGGACCTACACCTCTCACCCCAAACCAACTCTTGACCATGAAATCGGATGTGATTCTACTACCTCCAGGGAATTTCGTCAAAGAAGACTTGTATGCCAAAAAGAGATGGCGCGTAGTTCAGTATCTCGCTAATGTATTGTATTTTGGTCAAGATGGCGGAAGGAATATTTGTTGAACCTTCAAGCCAAAAAGAAGTGGCAAGACACAAAAATAAATCTTAAGGTAGGAGATGTAGTGCTCCTCAGGGAGGATGATGCTTTCAGAAATCAATGGCAGTTAGCAAGAGTGATTGAAACTCTATGTGATGATGACGGTTTGATCCGTCGCGTAAAAATTCTCATGGGTGATCGTCACCTATCGAAACAAGGTAAGAGATTGAACAAAGAGGTAATTTTAGAAAGACCCATACACAAGCTTGTTTTACTCATTGAGAACGCTGACCAGGATGAATTTTAAGGTAAGTTAACTCACAGTGAGTGGGAGCCAGACAGATCTCTGGCTGCATCAAGTTTGGAAAAATTCACTGTCATGTAGTTTGTCAGTTTGTGTTGGAAAATCAAAGTGATTTTCAAGGGGGGAGTGTGACTGCCATCAATAAAAAAGAAAGAAAACAGGGCAGTCATGTTGAGGGCGCTGCACAGGCAAGCACCATTTCACCTCTTTCCTTGCGGACAAAGCCGCCTCTAAGAAATTAGTTCTATTTTCGATAAGGGTTTCGATGTGTTAGATTCTCATTTTTACTCAGAAATTGATGCTTGAAATTAAATAAGAATTTTTCCGAAACAGATTGTCGTACTTCGTAACTTAATCCGTGTCAAAGATAATACACGTGGTTTACTTCAGATTTGTACTGTATTGCTACGCTTTTGCCACTACGGGACAGAGAAAGCTGAAGAAACTTTGTACTCGTCAAACTTTCTCCTCGTATCAGAATTGTCCTGATTCCAAGGCCTTACAGGTCGCCAGCGAGGTAAATATACATCTCATGTGGTATTTGTCATGAATAGAATTTTACCTACAGTGTATTTTCGCTCAGAATTTACTAATTTGAGTCTTGACTTCATCGTGAATTAGCCAGACAAGTGCAGCGTATATGATCCATACACTTGACTGTTCGATCCTTTGTCTGATCAAATTACAAAACTTCGTTTGCAAGTTAGTTTTCAACGAAATCATTGTCTCTTTCTTGTGATTGTACTTTAATTAGTATGTTTTTGACACATTGTATTTTTCGCATTGTATTCCAGTTTTTACGGTCTTTAATGGTCTTTTACGGTCTGTGAAGGTCTGAAGGTCTGATGGCCTGATGATCTATAAAGTCGAAGCATATTTCTGGTACTTCGAAACGTGTAGACATCACTTTCAACGGTACAATCGTCTATGTAGAACTTAGTGTTTGTCATCGCAATAAACCAGAATTGACATCAGATCAGTATACAAGAACTCGTCTCAGACTTGCTTTATTCGATAAGGCTTTGGCAATCACATATCTGTTCTGACACTTCTTTGAACTTGAAGAGTCTATCAAGGTTTTCTCCAACTCCATTATTCTCTATGAAAACATGGACCTTATCAGCTAGAGACAATAATGCTACACTTCCTGTGCAACCTAAGTTGTTGTTTCTAACATCTAATTCTTCTAGTAATTGGAAAAATTTGGTAGCTTCCAATATTACTCTGACAGAAGAATTATTCAATTCATTCTGAGGCAATTCCATCCTGGTCACTGTTGATGGCATTCTTTCTCTGATTATCTGATTATTATTTCTCTGATTATGGTCTGTAAAAACCTGGTGACAAATGTTTTCTTCAATCCTAATGGAGCAACTTCAAACATGAACATGATGCTAATTTGTCCAGTTCGATAAGATTCATTGTATGAAATTTTTTTAGTTGCTTTGATAGCAATAGATTTTAAGGTAGGATGGCTACATTGTCTGACTGATTTTAAAGCGATGAAAAACTCATGAACTTTTATAAATCTAGCAACTATTATTAATTCCAACATGTCATTAATGTGGAATTCAACATCACAGTTGGGATTATCCATCTGATCTTTAAGGTGGTCTTCAAAGCTCTCTGATAAGCTTATCTTTTCAAATTGAGTTCCCAATACCAGTTTCTCAACAATTGATGTCTGTTCTAATATTGATGCTATGGACTCAAGACAATAGTGAGAAATGTTGTCAAAATCAATGGTTGACAAATCTAAACTCTGTGGCTTCATGAGATGCTGTACAGTGTCAATGAACTTTTCAGGACACTTAGATTCTAAGAGACAACAGCCGAGATAATTGCTCTGTGTTCACAGGATATTCCTTACTGATAGTATATGTCAGAAGAATGAAGAAGAAAGTAGCCTACTCCTTCAGAATACCAGCAATAAAGTACAGAACAATGGGTGTGGATTTAATACCTTTAGCAAAAATGTCTTTCCAAAATATGACATCTTGGTTCTGGCTCAAGTACACTGCCAAAGCATAAAAGTAGATGTGTTGACACCAAATGTGCACTGAACGGGGAGGTCTTCTGAAGAAATGAGATATATGAATCAGCTGCTTATCATCTAACAAGTCAAGTAAACAACTACCCATATAGGAATTGTTGGACTGAAGGCAGGAAGGAAGTGTCTGTGCATATTTCTGAAATGTGTGTTTTCCAATTTCATATAACATTTTCTGCATGTCCTCCCAAACAATTTCCTTCCAATCTTTATGTTTGTTACAGTACTGTTATACATGGTAATTAATTGCACATTCAGTTGCCTCTGTCAAAGTCGATGGTAAATTGTACACACTTTCATACCAGTAAGATACAAATGAGGAAAAGAAAAAGTCATCACTTTTTAACTCACTCAAAATTGGATGAAATCTTGACTGTTGTATCAAGTACTCAGCCTGGTTTTCATGTACATGTTCCAGTACGTATCTCTCCCACTCATTAAAAGCAATGGTTCTGATACAGGTCTTCTTTGAGAAAGTGTACACCCTAGGAATATCTGTAGATAAAGAAAACAGAGATGAGAATAACATAAAATGGAATGATAAATGAAAGTAATTTACTGCACAAGAAACGACCCATTAAATTGAAGAAATGCATTCAATCAATTGAAAGGCAAAATTATTTTTTCTGTGCATACACATTTTACATAATGGATTCTCTCAACAGTAATATACAGAGCTTCAGTTAGGATTTTCAAACCTGTGTAAGGCTGTACGCAAATTGATTTTTATTTCCTTAAAATGTATCAAACAAGGGTACAACGTCATGTAAGTACCTATAAAATAGCTGTATTCGCAATATCGGAAACTAGTTCAAAATTCAATGAATAAAGTGTTCATTAAACATCTGCAGTGACAATGTTTTTTTCTTGGACGAGTTTTACAATCTTTAATACTCTTCTGTTCTATTCTGTGACAAAGATGTTCATTTCTACCTAATTATTTAGACTACAACACCCGACGATGTCTTTGCTTATGATTGAAGCCACACGGGACAGAGGAGACTTGAATCACTGTGACGGCTGCAATTATGGCCAACTTTGTAGTATTTGGAAAGAGTTCACGATAATCCTTGTATAGAAGCATGCAGAGCGGCCATTAAAATATTATTTCTAAGTCTGCTTAGCCTTAGCTTAAATTGTTGATATTATTATAATAATAACAATATTTTTATTGCTTGCTTGTAAATATAGGATTTACATCACATTTGTGGCAATAAAAGTGTGATACAAAAATAAGTTAAAATTTTCTTCAATAAAGATAAAGTATTACAGTATAATAATAGTTGCTAATAATAAATATAACTAGGTATTTCTTTGTTTATATAAAGTAAAAATATAATCTGCAAGTTGTTCATTAAAAGATAACTCTTGTTTTGTTAGTAGAGAAATAAGCTGATTTTCAGTATCGTCGTTTGGGAAATTGATTTTACTGAAAAAGTTCTTTCTTTGGACTTTGTATTTCTGACAGACTAATAAAAAGTGTGTTTCATCTTCAATACTGTTGGTGTTACACTGATTGCAGTATCTTTCAGTAATTGGGGTTTTTGGAACAGTGTGTCTCCCTTTTTCAATTGCTAGATCATGATTGCTAATGCGAAGTTTGGTGAGTAATTTTCTTTTCTCACCTTGTAATGGTGTTTAGTAGGGTTCTAATCTAAAATTACGTTTTATTTTGGCATACATTCTTAGTTTACTACTTTCATCCGTGATCAAATTTTTCCAAAAGACTTCATAATTGTTTGTTAAATTTGTTTTCATTAATCCAGTTATAACTTTGTGGTGTTTAAGTGATGGAGCTTTATCAAGGAGAAAGTCCATTCCATTGTCCTTAATTAAAGCACTTAAACAGTTAAACCAGGATCTATTGTTAGTGTTACCATTTGCTCCAGAAAAGCTTCTTTAGCAAGATTACAATGTGGCAGTTGTACGATATGAAGCCAGTATTTAACAATATTAAGTTTGATCTCCAGTAGAAGTGGGAATTGTCCTAGTTCACCCCTCACAGCAGCATTACAAGCTTGTCTATTACACTGTAAAATGTTCTTACAAAATTTGAGGTGAGTTTTTTCAATTGCTGATTTATCCCACTTCTTAATCTTGTAATCCATGAAATCTTGTCCCCAAATCTCTGAGCCAGTAAAACAGGTTTAATGAAAACATTGAATAGATGTCGGGAAAATTATATCTTTTTGTTGTGCAATAAAACCCTTTTTAAACTATACAAAGATTTTGCTGCTTTATCAGCCAAATTTGTAATCGTGTCACTAAAACTACCATTTGATTTAATTGTCAGTCCTAAGTATGTATAGCTCTTAACAGATTTGATGCATGTACTACCATAGTTAAATAAGTGTTTATCTATCAAAGGAGATTTACTAAAATTAATTGCTTGGGTTTTCTGTAAATTAACATCAAGTTTCCACTTGGAGCAAAATGTGTGTAGTGTATTTAACTCCCTCTGCAAACCTTCTTTTGAAGTAGAGATTAAGACTAGGATTTGACGCGGAGATCTTCAGGGTTTACAGGTACGCATTGGGCGCACGGGGAAAAACACTTTTTTGAAATAATGACGAACTATTGAACATGTTACATGTCTACTGGTACAGCCTTAAAGGACACAATTGACGCGACATAATTGACAAGATTTAGGACAAACTATTGCAAAATAATGAACATTTTTTTATCAGCAAACATTGATTTTTAGTCTTGGATAAACTACGCAATTTAGGGAACCACATGTGCTCATGTCTTTGTTACGGAGACTGTGTTTTTTTTTCAATGTATATCGGATTATGCAGATGTCCAATTACTTTGCGTACTGCATAGTAATTATGCATGAAATATGCAGAATTTTGCTTCAACGCAAGCTCTGAATATAGTCCTTGCTTTGAAAGTACTACAGTTGAAATGCAATGATGGTAGACAGGAAATGTGATCATTTTCTATTGAAAGGTTTTTCTGTTTTCATTATATTTAAAATCAATCACATGTCCATCTTTGGGTACAGTTCATAAAGTATTTCATGGGCAAATGCATCCTTTTTTCTAAAGCCCTACAATTCCAAGTAGGTGTCCGATGAACATCAGCCTGTTAAGGAAGTTTACACTAAAATTTGTTACCTTTGACATCTGAAAAAGCCGTCTTCATAGCACTATGATGTTATTTTCACATATTACTGATATGCATATTTCTTTATGCATGTTTCTGCAAACTGTATGAAGAATTTACTTTGGATTATACATTGGTTGATATTATTTAAATTCCTAATTTTCCAATCATTAGCTGTAAAGCCATCTGTAGCTTTTACTGAAGTACATGTAATACTCCATGTCCACAAATACTTTCTAATGAATTGTTCTAATTTCTTGTAAAATCTAAATAATACATAACCATACATCATTACGTAAAAGTACCTTACATCAGTGAAAATACTTACCATGAAGTATTAACTATTTCCTTGACAAGCTTATACTCCTTCTCATCAATCTTCAGTCTGATTCTGACAGTAAAACCAGCTTCTTCCGCTAGTGATCTCATCTCTGGTGTTATTAGAATATTACTCACAATTTTCTCAACCTCAGCTGCCTTATATTTCTGCCAGAAATAGTCAATGTCTTCCTCTGAAAGAAAACTAAGCATGAACTGCAAGGAGCCCTCAGCTATTTTATCTAACCTTGCCATAAAATGTTTGTATGCATTGTCTAACTCTTCCTCTATATCTGGGCTATTTCTAGCGATGAGTCTGTCCGCTTCAAGTTCATATTGCTTTTTAAGTTCAGCCCGTAACATTTCCTTATTTTCTTTCTTGAATTGTTGCTTGTCTCTCTCCTTTTCAAGTTTAAATTGTTGCCTTTCTCTCTCCCTTTGAAGTTCAAATTGTTGCCTTTCTCTCTCCATTGGTTGAGCAGTCTCCATCATCATTTGCTTTTCTATAATTTCAAGATCTGCTTTACAGCGGAGTGCTGTGATAAAATACAAAATGCAATGATTATTAATTCAGAAGCACTGTAACTGATTCTGCAGGAGTAAGAAAAACAAATTCAATTAAGAAATGGCCAGATAAAAGTGGCTGTAAGGAAACAAGAATTTGAGGGAACTGGGCTTAACTTTGTCTTACTTTTTATCTCTCCACTCATTACCAGTATTTCCTTTTCAAATGATATCATCTCGGTGTCATACCACATATCAAGTGCATGTTGAGACACAAATGATCAATCAATGGTCGAAGTTATACTGTATAAGATTGCATACAGTATAAACGGTAACTTGGATATGAAATCTTTGAAATCCACTTTCGAAATAAAGTTTCGACAAACTACATATTCTGATCATTCTGTAAAAGCCAGCATGGTGGGGTGACTGTGAAAGATGTTTGTATTTTGGATTTCTAGTATTAAAGACCAGTGTGTGCCTGGCATGTTCGGGTAAATTGAAAACAGCCTGGAATGAAATGGGTGTAACATCTAGGGTATTAGAAGCTGCCACATTGGCAACCCTTTGATGACTATGACTTAAAAAACAGTGCATGTTCCTGCTACTTCATGATTATGTGACACTCCATGGCCCCTACTACTGACTGGAACAGTTCAACTCTGATGTAACATTCGCCAGTTTTTGTTGATATTTACGTACCTATATATTAAGTTCATTTTCATCCTCTGAACATGCAAATTATACATTTGTTTACAGCAAATATTTTTTCATCTGTGAAGTTTTTACTGATGACGATTACTTCTACGTTGTTGTTTTTACAGACTCATACTAACTGTTTGATCTTCGAAAGTTAAGTTGCTTTTTCACCAGCCAATGGATGTTCGCACTTGTTGTTAATCGATGCTTAGATCAGCAGCATAGATGATGTCTTTCTTCAGTTTTATTTTTATGGTAAGATATAACTTGAGCATATATATCACAAAATTGTCATGCCTGTATCCATGGCTTAATGTTATTTGAAACAGTGATACAAAATATTGTGTCAGTTGGGCTAGGGCATTGTTGCTGAATTGTGTTGTCTTGTGGTTACGGTTGTCTATCAGTATCAATGCCTATTAATTGTTGCATCCCAGTTCATGAGTTTGAGAGAATACTCAATCAAAACTCTTAGCACAATTTTTTGCTTTCACGATTTCTTTGTAGTTTTCAATAATCCTGCACAAATTAGTGTAAATTGAGCATAAGTGGCAGAGAACAATCAGTTGCTCCTCTCCTGGTAAAACAGCAGAGTTGTGTTGCTGAACTATCGGATATACTTGGTCTGGTACAGTAATGATTGTGTTTACTACTGATTGTGCAGGTCAGTCTTGCATTGAACTTTACATACATTATAATTTTCACAATTTCATCAGTCAAATTTTAGTTTGAATTCATGATGATGGGAGGACTCATATATCAACTTACATTAAAAGCGTTGCGCAAAATATTACAAGTTGCCCCTTGTCCATTTAATGTCCTCTAGTAAGCTCACAAGCTCACATAAAAATGTATATCAATGAATAGCTTACTTGGCATGAGTGGAGGGGTCCTTCTTATTACTCATGTACTCTTGACCTGGCTTGTTGTGGCCTCGTGTGGGTCAACTGGTGAGTCTGGACTCACTGTATTGAAAAAAAAACACCTTATCAACAATATCATATCACACAAAAGTGAGCAAAATATTACCACAGGGCTTTCTAGCTGTATGAAGTGTAAACACAAACATGGACCTCTTTCTAATTTTTGCAACTCATAATTATGAGGTAAACCAAAAGTAAACATCAAAAATCACAACTGCAAAACATAGCATAAATGACACTTGGCTCACATTTGATTTGATGTGGCAGGCTAGGGTGAGTGTACTTTACTAAGTTTACCCCCTGGGAACATGCATAGCAAGTTACAAAGCAATCGGATGAGCGATTTCAGAGAAAATGATTTTTTGACAGAAAATGGGAAAAATTGCCCTAAAAATAGAATACAAAAAAATTCACCTACAATTTGAAGATAGTTGACAGAGGTTGCCTGTATGTACATGCATACCAACTTTCACAGCGATCAGAATATTCAATTTAGAGAAAATGATTTTTTGACTCAGAATGAGAAAATTTGCCCCAAAGATGCAAAAATCAAAATTTCACCACAATGTTAAGAAATCCGACAAAAAACAATCCTAGGAGAAAGAGTATCAACTTTTAAAGCAATCCAACAAGGACTCAACATTCCAACTTTTCCCCACACAGAAACTGGGCAGTTTGGATTATTCATACTTATCTTAATCCTACTGTTCGTAATGTTTATGTTGTAATCACATCTATCGCACACTTTTAACAACTTTCCCGGGTTCTTGAACCCGGTTGGTCAAAATTGGCTGTTCTGGCCTTTTTGATCACCCCTCTTAAAATGCTTGGATAGTTGACTTAGAAAACAAAGAATCGCGATAAACCAGCTTGCAAACAATAGATAAATTACCATAAAAACCCTTCGACAAGGGTAGTGGTATCGTCATTGTCAACACAAAAGATTACGTACACAAATGCAAAAGGCATGTTACGAGACATTCAGTATTACACACAACAACATAGTGACGACACAGAACAAAAAATAAACAAAGTACACGAACTATTTAACAAAATGTACGACAACAAACACATCGATCATGATACGTAGGAGTGTCTTGATCCATACAACATAAAAATCCGTACCCCGCAGTGGTACTTATTGCCCAAAAAAATCACAAACCTTCGAAAAATCTAAAAGACACACTAGTCAAAAACAAAATTTACAGAAGTAAAGAAACATAGAACAAACAAACCGAACCACCAAACGGATTCACAACGAGATCCAAAAATTAATACACTAGCTTGCCTCGCTACTCGAAGAGCAAGACCACTAAAATGCATTAAAATAAATTTTCACAAACACAAACTAAGGAAAGACTCTACACTGCGACTGACGAGAAACCACACTCAGGTTTCGAAACGCAATCGTCAAAGGGCCACTCTATCAACATTGTAACACCATAGGTCCAGCTGCGTCTCGATCGCCATAAGCTTTCCCCACACAAACAAAACATTACCGTTCACACTAATCCAAACTTCCCTACAAATATCCGAAGCGAAACAAACATTTCATTAACACAAACAATCGGATAAGAATGTAGGAACACATTTTCGAAACGAATCAAACACAAACTCAACACAAAAACATTTTAGATAGTTAGGTGGGGAGCCTCTTTCACATTTTTTACACTTTATTTCTATAGTCATATAGCCAAATTTACTAACATGACAAAAAGAAAATGACATCGAATAATATCAATCATAAGTGTGGTTTTCTCTCCTTATTTACTGTCAAAAACACCAGAAACATTGAATCTCAAGCAGTTTTGGTATGTGGTATGTATGTGTCAAGGACACGACTGACTTTAAATAATATTTCGGACAGCGTACTATATCGCGAAAAATGAGAAGCCGTTCACCGATTTTGCTGAACTACTAACTCTACAGGAAACCAACAAAGTAAACGTCGGCAATACCTATCGAAATGATAAACAAGCTGCCAAGTTTATCCACTATATCGGTGAGCCAATGCGACTTGAAATGGCGAAGAATATTGCAGACAGTGACTTTTTCTCAGTGTTGATAGATTCCTCCACGGATCGTTCCACAATCAAAAGGAAATTATTTATGTTAGAGTGTTGGAGGACTGTCGTCCGGTGACGAAATTTCTTAGTTTGCAAGCTATGACTCGTGGAACTGCAGAAGCAATAGTGAATGCAATAAATGGTGCATTTCATGCTGAATTGGATATGGATGAAAACGAGTGGAAAGCGAGACTAGTTGGAATGGCTTCTGATGGTGCGGCCGTGATGATAGGAGCACGTTCCGGTGTCATGACTTGCGTGCGTCTTGACGTGCCTCATCTTGTTAGCGTTCATTTTACAGCACATCAGCTAGAACCACAGGCTCTATAGTCAATGCAGGCGAACTGCTAGCCGCCACTGATACAATAGTGACGGCTAGCGGTTCGCCTGCATTGACTCTAGAGCCTGTGGCTAGAACTTTGAAATCAGCTCTAAAACAGACGCACAGATATTCTGAAATTGAAGATTTCTTAGTTCGTATCTACAAGTTCTACAACAATACTCCGCGAAATTTGGCGGCGCTGAGGGAAGCCGGTAATGCCAATGGTATTGTAATATTGAAACCTGGCAATGTATTAGGGACAAGATGGATCGACCATCACAAGCGTGCCATAGAAGCGATTGACCGGTGTTCTGCCATCTATACTCATTGCCATCTACACTCCGTTTCAACACTCACACAGGCAGTTATTTGCATAACGATGGAGTGACATGCCAGTGTATGTGTCAAAGGTCAAACGGAGTGTAGATGGCAACGAGTATAGATGGCAGAACACCTCGGAATTGGTTATCGATGGTAGTTCATATGCAGGACATTACAACTCCAGGTAGTGATCACACTGCGGATTCAAAGCAAAAGGCACGGGGCTTTCTAGAAAAACTCACGCAAGTTGATTTTGTGAAGGATATATACATTCAGATAGATATTTATCGGATACTCAGTCGTCTGTCTCTGTTATTTCAGCGAAATGACGCGTTCGTCGAAACCGTTAAATTTGGCTTAAAATCTGCAGTTGACAATTTGCAGCTGCTACTCGAACAACCAGGACCATCAGAAACTCTATTCAACAAGTCATCGTTGATGACACAGTCCCCACTTGTTAATAATGGGTACTTTGATTACATGTCCTCTGAGAGGATAGAGTCCTCTTCATTAATTAGGTCTGTGATAAAAATACTTTGATACAGATGGCGCTCAATGGCCAAGAATGAGTTCCATGGTGATGAAAACATAAAACCAATGTAGGCCACCATCCTAAAGTTCATAAAATGAGTCAACTAGGAATCAACAGGATGTTGCAAAACATTTTTGCATACAATTCTAACACTTAACAGATTATCACTGGTACCATATTTCATAAAGTTTGATGCAGTATTTACAACACTATGAGATCAACATCTGTATCAAGTTTCATCACATTTGACGTTGTATTAATTTGTGGCTATATCACCCTAATTAGGAAAGTTCATTACTTATGCAATTACAAATTAATTAAAATGACACTGATAAATGTCTTTTTCAATGTTAAAGCAATGTGAGCTTAACATCGGTTAACATCTGTATAAAGTTTCATGAATTTGATGCAGTACATATTTCTTGACATATCAGCCAACTAAAAAACTTCAATAATTGACATGTTACTGCTACATGACGTGAAACAAATTGACGAGCATATGTATGAAATAGGTCAATGTCAACTTTGAATGATACTGGTGGAAATATGTCTGAGTTATGGTTCTGTACATGAAAACATCGTAATAAAATGGCTGCCTAGCAACCATATTGGATCGTATCACATAAAAAATCAACATACATATGTATGACATAGGTCAATGTCCTTGTACCAACTTTGAATAAAATCAGTTGAGATATGCCTGAGTTATGCCTCTGTATATGAAAAAATCGTAACAAAATGACCACACAGTAGCCATATTGGATCGTATCACAAAACAAATTGACGTGCATATCTATGACATTAGTCAATGTCCTTGTACCAACTTTGAATAAAATCGGTTGAGATATGCCTGAGTTACGCCTCTGTATATGAAAAAATTGTAATAAAATGGCCGCCTAGCGGCCATATTGGATTGTATCACAAAACAAATCGACGTGCATATCTATGAAATTGGTCAATGTCCTTGTAGCAATGTTGAATAAAATCGGTTGAAACATGTCTGAGTTATGGCTCTGTACATGAAAAAATCGTAATAAAATGGCCGCCTGGCGGCCATATTGGATTGTATCACAAAGAAAATTGACGTGCATATCTATGACATTGGTCAATGTCTTTGTACCAACTTTGAATAAAATTGGTGGAAACATGTCTGAGTTATGGCTCTGTACATGAAAAAAATCGTAATAAAATGGCCGCCTGGCGGCCATATTGGATCGTATCCCAAAACAAATCGACGTGCATCTGTATGACATATGAAGTAATCCTTGTACCAAGTTTGAATGAAATCGCTTCTTGCATCTCTGAGATATCTGTGTGAACGGACGGACGGACGCACACACGCACGCACGCACGGACATGACCAAACCTATAAGTCCCCCCGGACGGTGTCCGTGGGGACTAATGAGTCATTCAATGATGGACGTTTTCGCGGCATCGAGCTGAACCCTCCACGCAGGAGAACAAATGCCGATATCAATGCTGGTGACGGTAAAGCTGCTATGCTAAACTCATGCATCAGGGAAATCGACAATCGGTTCCGCTCTTTCAGGGAAGACCCCGTGCTTACTGCAGCGAATGTCTTTTATCCAATGGACTGGCCCAGAGATATCAATGAGCTTCGTAATTATGGTCATGACGAAATTGTTACCCTTGCTCGACATTTCCATGATATGTTAGAGCGACATACCGAATTTAGTGAGGACAAAGCATTAATGGAGTGGACTGGTTTGAAAACTACGGTCAACAGGATACTAGCGGCGAATCCAGGTTTACGGTTTCTAGACATTTGGCAGCGTATACTTCGCCAAGATTTGGTCGAGTTTAGAAATGTCCTGTGGCTTGTGAAAATAGTAATGCTAATACCTATCCATACTAGCGAATGTGAGCGAGGCTTTTCATTGATGGGCCGTATTATTAAGTCAGATTGGGGCGGCACTGAATACGGAAACTATGAGTGCGTTGATAAGAATCGCTTTTCGTGGGCCAGCTGTGAACAAATTCGACCTCAATCACGCAATCGAGATGTGGTTTCAAGGAGGTCAGCGGAGACGGCGTCCTGTCTTTTTACGGCGTGGGCTACGAGGGGTTCTTGAAAACTAAGACGACAGTGAATGAATTTGTAAAAATATAAAAGAAACCACACACTTCAGATTGTTTATGCATCTTATTGGCGATAAATGAAATATTTAATCGGCAATACTTACCTGTTTGATAGTTTATCGAGAATTCAATGTTTGTTTATCGTAGTTTGAACACTGAACACATTTGACACTGAAAACTATCGATTCCTAAACTACTTTTACAGCGCAGACGAACGATTTGTTAGGCCTACATGAAGTTGCAGATTTATATAAATAGCGCTTCTGAGCTCATGTTTGTTCATACCAAGCAATATAGCAGCCTACTAGGACATTAAAGTACGATGACATAGCTGACGGATATTGCGGGCTACCAGTCATCAATTGCAGGCTACCAATTTAAAATATGGTAGCCCACTTGGGCTACCAAGAAAAAAAGTTAATTTCGAGCCCTGTATTGTATATATGGACTAATAAAAGGTTTTTGTCTTTGTAGCATGTTAAAACCACATTTGGGAGTTGAGCCAATTAAACCTGGAGATTTTGTTGCAGTAACACTGCAGTCAAAGAGATCTGTCAACATATACATGGCTGAGGTAAGCATAAGAGCTGCATATTGTTTTTTACAGGTATTTGTTGTCATTTGAATATTGTGTGTTTGGACACTTTCAATGCTATTTTAAGAATTAAAAAGTTTATGTTCTTTTTAATAGGTGCTTGAACTATCAGAAGACTCTGAAAAAGTTCACTTGCGGTTTATGAAAAAGTGTGGAGAAAATCTGTACATTTGGCCTCAAAAGAGAGATGAATCGTGGGAGCTCAGTGAATCGGTTGTGTGTGGAGTTGGTTTCCCTCAGTTGACAAATAAGGAGAACAATTTCGTTTCTCTACACATGATATTGATAAGATAAAGACACTGATGAAGAGTAAATTTCATCATTTCAAGTAGACTGACATATTTTTACTTGAAGCAGTGTGTTATCTTGACAGATGCAACTGTAGTGTTATGGTGAGGTATGCTCATAAAAAAAGCAGTTGCCGCAGCCAGATTTTTTAAAAATCATTGATCTGTGGCTGTCTTTAAATGTCTCTTGTTCTGATAGCATGTTAAATTGACTGGTATTTGGCTTGTCAACACATATGTGCAAGCATAGTAATGTATTGTAAAATGAGTTTTAGTCCGGACTAATATTTAGTAGAAACAATTCTAATGCACATTTTGTGTAGTGTCCGTACCCCACTACACAAACTACCCGGTAGTTAACTACAACTATTAATCAGAGAGGAGTGTTAATATTTGAAATTTCATATGTTGATGATTTTACTATTTTATGAAAAAATCCTTAAAAGTGTTCAATTTATTCTTATTGTTGATGCAAAATTTATATTTCAGTGGGTTCTCTGAATAACATGCAACCATGAACCATACTGTAGATATAATTGAATAACATCTTCAATTAGTGACCCTGTGGTGAAAAGTTTATAATATAAGGCAAAACTGAATAAAAACCATGTTTCTTCATTAATTAATTAGCTGATTATTTCTCCACTTGTTTACATGATCAGCTTCAGTACAAGTTTGCTTTGTGCTGGCGTTGTAGTGTCCGTACCCCTTGCAGATACTTTATGAAATATTTTGATGAGTCTTTCCAACATGGACTAACATATGAAATGATGCTATATATCATAGCTATGCATGCTACCTTTTATCATTCTACCCGGTATGAGTTGTGATTCACTGTGGAAGATCATTAAGCAATAAATGAATTGTGTTTATTGTTCTTTCAAAAATAAAGTGTTTCCTTTGTTTTGCTTTGAAAAACAACACAGTACACAACAAGATGGAATTCAACAGTTTTCAACAAAAGTCATTTTTGGTGTTAGGCTAATTATATTGATTTGCAATTGATGAAAGTATTGTATTTTCTCCACTAAATTTTGCAATGGTGCAGAATCTTTTCTTAATTCTCTAAATTGTGTAGTGTCCGTACCCCATGTAAGGGTGCGATAAGGAAGGCCTGTTTATTATGGAACTAAGACAGTTTGTGCAAAACCATTTCTGCACTATATATGTGGCATATGTAGCTAAGTCTTGGTATGGTTTTCACATTAAAATAATGAGGTTGAAATTGGGCCCTTTTTGACCCCTACTTTGTACACTCAATTGTGAAAATGCCGAAAGTTAAGAAATTTAACTGTGGTGAACTTGACTATTCCTGGACCTGGACCATATGATATCAGGGGTGGTGTCTGGAAAATTGATGAGGTACATTATCTTTTTTATCTGATCCATTGTACATTAATTTTTCCCACTCTCCAACCTTTTCTTTTTGTCAAATCTTCTCTGGCTGATTTTTCTATTGACATTTGTTTGGAATTTTTTCAAAATCAACCAGGACGCCCCCAGCATATCAAATGGTCCACCCCTTTGTATTGACCACCTTGCATGGGATATACAATGACCAGATGGCAGGAAGTGTGTCAACTATTTACAACTTGGATACTCTTAAACATCGAAAAACTTTTGGAATATTTTTTTTGGAAATCAAACCTGCTAAAATCACCTCAGCTATGTTTTCTAATTATTTTTTTCACCGCGTTTCGACACCAAATACAGTTTACCATATCAAATGCTTACTTAATCACCTCATTATATACTCTTTGTTCCAGTAGGCATAAAATTACCAACAAATCTTAAAAATACAAAATGATAGATATCCCTGAAAATTGGCATTTGAGCAAAAGATTCGATTGATGCTACCTTCCTATGCACAAAATATCAACACATTCTGCCTAATGCAGTGTTCGCGGTGACCTTTTTCTCCTCGCGTACGGCATACGCATTAGTCTGCTAAAATTGCGTAATGGCTGGATTTGAGTGCGTAATTTCACTTCCGCACTCGATTGATGAAAAAACTGACCGCTAAATACAATGTGCCGTTGAATAAACCTACACTACATATTCGGATTGTACGATGTAACATTATTTTAATGAAAACAGTTTAACGAACAACTTGAACAATGTTGAAACGTAACAGCGAAGGTTAGACATGCGACCGTCAAAACACATCGGGCAACCCAAAAGTTAGAGTTATGGCAGCTTATCCAGACGGTTTCTAGACGTTTCGGCACCAAGTCGTTTCGGCCCAAGACGTTTCGGCCTTCAAATTTCAGGCCCCAAGTCCGACGTTTCGGCACCGCACCCAAGACGTTTCGGCACCGCTGTAGGCTACCTGTGGGAACTAGTGCTGGAGCATAATGTTACAAATCAAAGTACTAAAAAGTACAGTGTCAACTGATATTCACGTACATGCTTTAATATTTGTGAGAACATGGGAAGAGACCGTAAGAAAAAACTTAATATCATTTTCAAATCTGTGACACAAGTTTATCGATATCAATAGCCGCCGACACGGCAAAAGTTTGAAAGCGGTAACGAAACAGCACGGCAAAATTCACACAAAATGCACATAAAGTACTGGTCAGAACGCAAAGGTCACGCTTACGAATATGACGGATCAGTC
>LD354973.1:105829-120599 GCA_001465055.1 Ptychodera flava
TCCAGGCGTCTCTGAGATATCTGCGTGAACGGACGGACGGACGGACGGACGGACGGACGGACGCACGGACGCACGGACATGACCAAACCTATAAGTCCCCCCGGACGGTGTCCGTGGGGACTAAAAACATGTCAAAAATCTTACTGGCGAAAGATTTATTTTCACACCTTCTTGAAAGAAATTTTTTTTACTACAAGCTCCTGTTTGAGAATTAACTTATGGTCCTGTCCGCTAACTACATCCATGTGTCCATGCACGTATGTGCGTAGTCCCAAAACAACTACTATTAACTTGTTGCAAAGTCACGTCATTTTTCGAGCTGCATTTTTCAGGTCACTCGAAAAAGTCGTTGTCGTGGATATTAATATCTACATTCTGCACTGCTAAAGCGTCCTGCTACACAAGTGCGAGTACTCGATCATGTTGTGACACTCGGAGGAGCTAGGTGTTTTGGTGCAGAATAAGGGCGCAGTTAAGTTTAGGCAGCGCAATATACCGGCGCAAAATGGGGGCGCACTTTGATGAAATGCGCCGGCACAGTTTGCCGGCGCACTTTGGTAATTTCAGACCGCTTACATACCTGTTGAGGTATGTGATTTTGAAAGGTTACAGATACTTCAAGCCAAATATAGAAGTTACACTGCCTCGTAAATGCAAATGATGATCAGGTGACCAACTTGGCTCTACTCACTTCCGGGTTTCCACATGGCCACGTGCAAACATCATGATGTGATGCAGCATTATTATGCCCTTTAAACTGATATTTGTTTTGCTGAAATCTGCTGGAGTAAACTTTCTTAATGAAGCCCTTACTGTCATTTAGACAACCCCTTCATCTCCTTTATTGTTTGAACAAAGATTCACTCGCTCTACATCAATCAAATACTCAAATGTGTCAGCAAGTATAATTGCATTGCCTCCAGTAATACCACAACAACTGAAATCAAGTTAGATTTCATAGGAGAGGGAAAATCATCTATTATAACACAGTTCGATGAGAAAGTCGTTCACATAAACCTAAGTGAAGTGATCAATACAAAACTTTTAAGCATCACTTGTTCTGAAAATTTATGATCAATTGTTCTGACCTACGGATTTTACATTACAGCATTGTTTTTAGTCCCCACGGACCCGTCCGGCGGGACTTATAGGTTTGGTCATGTCTGTGCGTCCGCCAGTGCGTGCATCCGTGCGTCCGTCCGTTCACGCAGATATCTCAGAGATGCCTTAAGAGATTTCATTCAAATTTGGTACAAGGATTACTCTTTATGTTATACATATGCACATTGATTTGCTTTTGTGATACGATCCAATATGGCCGCTGTGCGGCCACTTTGTTACGATTTTTTCATGTATTGAGCCATAACTCAGGCACATCTCAACCAATTTTATTCAAAGTTGGTACAAGGACATTGACCTATATCATACATATGCACGTCAATTTGTTTCACAATATGATCCAATATGGCCGCATGGCGGCCATTTTGTTACAATTTTTTATGTACGGAGCCACAACTCAGGCACATCTCAACCAACTTTATTCAAAGTTGGTACAAGGACAATGACCTATATCATACATATGCATGTCAATTTGTTTCACGATATGATCCAATATGGCCTTATGGCGGCCATTTTGTTATAATTTTTTCATGTCCTTAGCCATAAAATAATTGCAATCATACCAATCCATAATCCAACAATAGTTGTAAACATAGACACAAAACAGCACAGAACAGAAAGTAAATAGACGGTACACAACCAACGTCAAATTCATGAAAGAAAAGATGTATGATGTCAGGTGTTTCGAAAATAGTAAGCGCATCCTGCCCCACATGTCGAGGCACCCGCCATATATCAATCTATAAGTCAGATAGGTAGTGGTCACTAACAAAGCTAGGCCCCATGTCACCGATGCCATCAGCGATTATTTGTCGAAGAGAGATATTGTATTTATCTACCAGCTTGCGATACCTGCCAAAAAAGCGTTTGATTGTAGAGACAAGTCTTGCTCTGGTGTAACCTTGATTTAACAGTTTGTAAGAGAGATGGCCATGTCTCTCTACAAAATCACCATATGAACTGCATGCTCTTGTATATCAAATAAGCTTGGAAATGTATACCCCATAAGCTGGTGACAGTGGAATATTACTAATGAGGTGTGGAAAATTGATTATAATAAAGTTGAAATCATCTCTCTTGTCATATAGCCTAGTAGAACGGTGACCGTTAGAGTCAAATTCAAGTAAAATGTCCAGATATGAAGCAGAAGAGGCCGTTCCTGTAGTTTCTTTAATCTCCAATTCTGGAGGATAAATCATAGCGAGATAGTCACTGAATTCAGAGTTATTCATTGAAATAACATCTTCTATATCCACAAATACTGCGTTAAATTTGATGAAACTAAGTTGGTACAGATTTTGATCTTATAGTGTTGTAAATACAAATCAATGACAGTTAGTGGTATCATTTATATATATAAATTAATTGCTAGTTTGCATTTACTAATGGATTTTTGTTTTTAGGGTGAATGTCCAAAGTACTGCATCAAACTTTATGAAATATGGTACTGGTGATAATCTGTCAGTGTTAGGATAGGATGCAAAAATGTTTGGCAGCATCCGGTATGGCTTACATTGGTTTTATGTTTTCACCGCCATAAACTCATTTTTGGCCATTAAACCCCATCTGTATCGCAGTATCTTTAATCACAGACCTAATTAATGAAGAGGACTCTTTCCTCTCAGAGGACTTGTAATTAAAGCTCCCATTATCAAGCGGGGACTGTGTCATTGTCAATGACTTGTTTTTTTGCATTTGGCCGGCTACTACATGTAGTCCTGTAAGGCTGTACTATATGGAGGTAGTAGACTGTACAAGTGCAGCGGGGCTGGGGCCGAGATTGGTCAAGGTCATGTTGACAGCGTCCATTGCAGAATGCCCGCATGTTTGCCTTTTGCGTTTGGGAGGAAATTTATCGCTGTATTCAGAATGCCTTTTTATTGGTATAAAAGCTCAAAAACTGATGCATCAAAAGCCAAAAGTCTGTAATCTTCTTAGCGGTAGCTTCATTGTTGTTTCTAAATTTTTGCTGAAATATCAGCATGGGTATACTGGTCCCGGTCGTTCTAACTCAGGGCGTACACAGCTGTTTAGGGAGCCATCATTATTTACGGCCTGGGGGGTCGGAGGAATTACATTTGAAACTCCGAAATTTTGAGTCACACAGCCAACCATGATGAATATGAGTAACCCCCTCTCTAACAGAAATTTTGGCTTAGTCCTGAGCCCATGTAACAATATGTAAATAGAAAAGCTCGCCTAATAAGCAGTCTCCGACCATATAGTATTGTTAGATTTGGATGGGTAGCATGTCATTATGGTATGGTTAAATATCCAAATGGTTGTTGAACTCAAGTCAATTAAAATTTGCATTTCTGTGATAATACAAAGGATGAATTCACAAAAGTTCAGTTTTGTCCTAGATCCTGTGCACTTATAATGATATCTGTCGAGAACATTTCTCCATGACCCAGCCTCTCCTTCCACCTTTGGTAACGACTGTAGAAAACTACTGTGTGACATCATTATCACCACTGTCGATTCTCATTTTTATTGTCGCTGGTGCCATTGAGTACATGAACAATGATATCTTTCTCATCGTCACTATCTTCTCTTCATAATAAGTATTGCTGGTAGTGGCAGCTACTTGTATTTTTTTGCCTTGCTTCATGTAGTTGATATCTATTGTTCTGTTACAGTATTTATTGGCTTTATACCGGTATTTAACATGTATCAGACTAAAATATACATTATCAACTAATCATTATGTCATTGAGGACAAAGTAAGACAAAGAAAAGACATTTTGAGCACCTCCTTATTAGCTTTAAAGTTTTGAATGAACCCCAGGTCGTAAATACTGACGGTTCCCTTCTTGCTGCCAAAGACCATCGCATTCACTTCATTCGATACCCTGCCATACATTGCCAAACTAGTTTGCTTCGATTTCGCAATCACCTTGCCATTAAAGCAACAATCAGCTGAAATTTATTACTTCAAGTTACTCAATTTTGATAGCTATTTGCCTACAGAAGTGAGAAAAGTGTATATAGTGTCGTCTGATTTTACATCAGTACCAGGAGTTCCTGAATGACTAACTGCAGGGTGCCGACTGCATTTTGAATAATCCGTATATAACGCACACTGCACCAGAATAGAATGTCAGCCTCCTCTGCCAAAGTTCTGTATCCTCTAAAACACAGTAGCAGTATGTATTTGAACAGAGAACAACAAAATACAATCATTCGCAGGTCATTCAGCCAGCGACCGTGGGTGATTACCAAGGCAGCGCGGCGTGGCGTGGCATGGCCAAAGGAACAGTTGCAAGCTCAATGATGTCATCAGTATCAGCGTTCTCAGTCACATGCACAGCCTACAAGTTGTCAACAAACCTGCGCAGTAATCCAGCTCGATTGGTCAATATTTAGTGTTCACTGCACGAAATCAGCCGTTTACACTTCCGGTTTAGCAACGGTTTACCACCGGTTAGTCACCGGTTCCTTGGGCTGATCCGCCTTGACCAGAAGAGAACCGTCGGTTGTTCACCTTCCGATATGTTACAGAACCGTCAGCTTATCCGCTTCATAGGCCGACGTATACGACATGGCTTAAATGTCCCTGAATCGCTATGGTTAAGCCAAGCTCATACATTGGATAGGGCCACGTCGGTAACGTTGAATCAAATGCTCGTACCCCATTTACAACATCAAAATTCTGTTGAAACTTGTATTTGTAAAAGCGAAGTACTTGCTAGCATAACGTCACTTACTAATTGTGTAACATGCTAAGGTATCGGTATCTGCACGTGTGGTTTTGCGATTTTACAGGAAATAGTTGTACCATTACCTCCATGATTGAAATATCAAAGAGAGTGGAAGCGAAAACTGACTTCTACTGTGTATGACCTTCGGGCAAAGAAACGGTTATATAGGGTGAAGTACGTGCTTCAAAAATTTCAACATTCAATAACAGCATGGATGTGCGACACTTTTTCTCTTTCTGGCCTTTGAGTCGTGAGTCGGGTTCATACAGGGCTTTACACAGTGAGTATATCTTAAAAGGAAAGTGGTAGCCGGCCTGAGTAATACTACAGTCTGCTTAGAGGCCCCATAACGGTTTCTGACTTAATGGTACCTGTCGGCGAAGTTCTACTGGGGTTAATGGCCCAACCCAGGCCAATAAAACACCGGGAGTCGTGTATTACAGCTCTCTGCCATTCGGCTTATATTTCTTTAATGGTTAAATACAGCATTCAACAGGAACTACAGCAACAGCTTACTGGAACTAAAGCAACAGCTTTACTGCTAAACTCTCTGCTCTCTTTACTCAGGATCGTACGTAGCTCCACTCAGCAGGGAATGAATGTCTGGAATGCCAAGTATGCCCACTGGAACTATTTGACAGCTACGGAGTACTGGAACGAACTGTCTTTCTGTTAAGACAGTCTAGCAAGGCTAGAGCAGCAACACCAGAGTTTATAGGTGACACTCTGGAAACAGGAACGAGCAGCATACAGCCATTAACCAAGTCCTTAACTGGACTTACCCCTCCGCTCGCTTAACAGGAACCTGGTCTCAGTGGGGTTGGCTGTCGGCACACTAGCCGCTGGATCAATGCTGAAGCCCCTCGAGGCTAAGTCAGCAGCTGCTCAGGATATCTGCAAGCCTTGCCGCCGAGACCTCTGAGATGTCTCGTACACATACAGCAACTCCGTTCTATCAGCAACTCCGATTATCTGCCTACAAAATTCTAAGTCCAGAGCTTAGAGATCTCTGCTACTACTGCTGGGCATAACAGCATCCTTCCCCTGTGCGTGGAGTAGCGCCCGATGCTAACTCAAAAAAATCACACAAAACACTGGCTTAAGTATGACTTCTCTGCCAATCAGAAGCTTGTAACTTTTGCACACGAACAAAGCCTTAAGCCAATGACATACAATATTTTGCTCATTATGATTGCCTAATCTGTATATTAATATCCCTACTTAATATCATCTTAATAATAATACTGCCACGTTTGCAAAACAACTGTCAGAAGAAGTGATAAATGACTACACACTCTAAGACAAAGAGACGCATTGGAATGCAGTCCAGTCATGTCATCGGATATGTCTACTGACCTCTAGTGCATGTACCAAGGACACTAAGCTACGCTACTCGCTACTATAATTAAACGTAAACACAACAATTAAAAGACACTTAACTAATTAAGAAACCATTACAAAGACGTTTACACATCCAGAAACGTCACAGATGTAATTTTACATCCATGATCACAGTGGGTGGAGGGACTGTGATTTAATGTTTGTCAGTCAAGCAGTCTGTTAAAGAAATCAGACACTTCATACCAAACGTCGGTTTCGATGAGCACGGTCCTGTACAGAGTGCTCAATCTCGAGAGAAAGCTTTACTTATTTATATCACGGTCCCTCTACAATCGGCTTAGTCCTTCAGACTGACAATCTGTATCATATAAATGTAACGTTTCAAAGTAAGATGATCTAGTGGCGACAGGAACAATGTGAAAAAAGCAAAATCAATAACTTTTCAAGCAAGTAACGCCCCCAGGAAGTGTCCGGCCAAAAACCCTTTCAACCCGTGAAAATTGAGGGTTAGCAGCTTATATGCATTTATGCAAGGATTTGCTGTGACGCGTTCAACTTTGATGCAAAGGGGCGAATAAAAAACTGCCGCTCTTGTGAGTGATTATTTACTTTGATGACAAAAGAATACAGGTTCAAAGACAAGCGTAATATATGGCCACATGGTTCACTGTCCACACATGCAGCCTTATCAGCTTGATTACTGCAAGGGCGCAAGATGATCTAGTAGGGCAGCAAAGGCATGGTCATCTTTTTGTCTAATACCTTGTGTAAGTTCATTAACTTTATATAAATCTTGCTATAGATTTGTTGCGAATAGGCAATAGCTGTGTTTCAGATCATTTGAGAGCAATCCATCCATGACAGATTTAAATGGTAATATACTTCTATTTAAGGGAGAGAAACTTCTCAAATAATTTTTTTCCCTGTAATTTCCTGTGAGAACACACGGACAGATGCTCAGGACTCTATGGTGGTGCTAGCTTGATAACTAACCTAAAACTTGTAACATCATTGTCCAACCTGTTCACCCCCATTTCCCTGTAGACAGGTCCACACTCACCATTGATAACAATGCGTTTGGGCCATACTATGGTGGTGAAAGGGTTACATAAGAGTAAAGACTGTAACATGTGAAGTGTGGATACTTAATCTCTGGAATGTCAAAGTCTGTCTCAAGGATGTTTACTTTACAAATGCCTAGGGTCATCTCAAATGTGAGAATCTAAAGTATGAAATATGTTTTTTTTATCGCTTTTGATACCCAAAAGAGAATGGAAATCTCTGATACTTCCATTCAGTGCATCCTCCATGTTTCTCGCATTCATCTAACGCACATTTCTGTGCCATAACTCATAAAACAGTGCAAAATGCAGGATTGGTGTACCTTCCAAAAACACACATATGGATGGCAACTAAGATCAATTAGTTGAAAAAGGGGGTCAACAATTTCCCAAATCTATCTAACCGCTGATCCATTTGGCACCATTTTTCGGGATCAGAACCTTGACATTAGTCTAAACATCTGTACCAAATATCAACACAGTCTGTTCAGCAGTTTTTGACTTTTTGTCGTTTACGAAAATGTTCACTGACAAACATCCCACTCAACCCCATCTTAATAACATAATGACCTATGGTCATTATGTTAAAAATTGCCCCAAAAATTCAAAACTGCAGATTTCATCATAATTTCAATAAATATCATATAGTTCATCTATAGAAACCTCTATACCAAATTTCAAAGCTATGAGTAGTTTTGGAAATACACTTTTTTTGACCAAAAATGGCAAAAATTGTCCCAAAAAGACAAAATTACAGATTTCATCAGAAATTCGATACATATTACTTAGCTCATCTGTGGAAACCTGCATACCAAATTTCAAAGCTATCAGACCAGTACTTTCTGAGAAACACATTTTTTGACCAAAAATGGCAAAAATTGCCCCCAAATTAAAAAAATACCACAATAATACGGTGTCGCTCACATTTGATCAGAATTGGTACATACCAGTATGGGTACCAAAGATCAACAATAAATGTTGTTTCTATTTGTTCAGTGCAGGAAAATTCTACGTTGATGTTATGACAATAATTTCTGCACAGTACAACCAGAAAAACAACAAGAATGACAGAAGTTTGACATACTGCTACAGAGAAATTGATGTTTTGATCAAAAAAGGGCAAAAATTGTCCTAAAAACACAAATATTGAAATTTCACCACATTTTTAGCAAACAGCTACTCAGCTTGTCAAAAGATGATCTGCAACATTTCGCAAAATCTATCAGCAATATAAATCACTGGGCCATAAGTAGTTACAGCACGCAATCTTATTTGCGCTAGTGATATGGATGTACATTGTATCTCAGACAGCGTCTAACTAAAAAAAAATTATAAATCTGAAAATTTACTTAGTAAAAAATATTAGCACAGCTTTTCTCATTTGGAAAAATTTTTTTTTTTAGAAATTTACAGTTGTGAAAAAAAATGTTCACAATTTCATTGAGGCCACCCCCTCCCAAGATCTAATGGTCTGTCCCTTAGTTTGAGTAGGTCTGTTAATATGTAACAGTTTATAAACAATGACAGGAAATGACTAGAGGTCAGTGGAGTATCCTGTTTCAGCCATTGGCATGCGACCACTCATGAACATTTGCAGAATTTCCCTTTTTCTCATTTGCACATTTTTGACACTGATGTGTTCATTTGAACAAATTCACATCTCAACCCCTACATCTACCTGTACACCAAATACTGAGACGGTAGCTTTGGCGGTATGGGAGCCTTTGTGTGTGACGGACATACATCCGCACATACCCACAAATATACAGACACAGATGCCACTCAGACTCATCATATAAGCTCTTTTTGGTATTTATATATAAAACCAAATATGAGCTAAAAGTTGCAGATATCATCATAATTTCAATAAATATCATTAAGGTGATCTGTAGGAACCTGTATACCAAATTGCAAAGCTATCAGATGAGTAGTTGTGGAAATACACATTTTTTGACCAAACATGGAAAAAATTGCCCCAAAAATACAAAATTGCAGATTTCATCATAATTTCAGTAAAAATAAATATCTTTTAGTTTATCTGTAGGAACCTGTATACCAAATTTCAAAGCTATCAGATGAGTTGTTTTCGAAATACACACTTTTTGACAAAAAATGGCAAAAATTGCCCCAAAAATACAAAATTACAGATTTCATCAGAAATTCAATATATATCACTTAGTTCATCTATAGAAACCTGTATAACAAATTTCAAAACTATCTGACCAGTTCTTTTAGAGAAATACATTTTTGACCAAAAATGGCAAAAATTGCCTTTAAATGCAAATTTGCATATTTCTGCACAATTTGAACAAATCTGAAAAAGATCATCCCTAGGGACATAATTATTAAATATCAAAGCTATCTGACTAGTAATTTTGAAGAAGAAGATTGTTAAAGATTTTTTTTCCAAAAATGACAAAAATTGACTTAAAAAAAGACAAATATGCAAATTTCACCACGATTTGAACAAATCTGACTGAAGTCACCCTAAGTAAACTGCATATTATATTTCAAAGCAATCGAACAAGCGTTTTCAGAGAAGATTTTTTTACCAAAAACACCAAAAAATACCCCAAAAATACAAATATGCAAATTTCACCACGATTTGAACAAACTTAAGTGAGGTCACCCCAAGTGAACTGCATATAAAATTTCAAAGCAATTGGACTTGCGGTTTCAGAGGAGAAGGCAATTGTTGACGGATGACGGACAACGACGACGGATGACGACGACGGAAAATCAACCTATTTGATAAGCTCAGCGTCGCTGACAGCGTCGCTAAAAACCAGGTGGACCCGGTGTTCAAAATTGTGTCAGTGTGAAAACCAACTACACGTCATGATACATTGTGTAGGTGTGTGTATGTGCAGTGTGTCTCAAATCGTAGCTGCCTATGACACTTGACACCGGAATGCACCATTCTTAACACATTTGTGTAATTATAGAGTCGCTGCCAGTGAAAATAGTGTCCAATAGGATTGCACACGATGTATAAGTGTTTTGGCTGTGTTGTGCATGCAATGTACGTTATCCTATGTTTTGGTTTTACACCTGCCTATGCGTCAATTACATTCACAATCAATACGGAACGATGGCATTACACAAATATGTTCACATATCCTCTATGTCAAATTATCTTCAGTTTCAAACACTGCAGGACAAAACAATGCCTGAATGTTTCGTATTCCGCGAAGCATATATTCTACCTGAGAGCGCTTTCGGCCGGTTGCTAGTGACGACAGTGAACATTGTGTCAATTTATTTTCAATAGAATATTGATCGAAATCTGCTGGCGTACCAGCTCATGTATTCAGGTCACATCATGAATATGTCCATATTACCCTTATATATTGACTTATATAGCATAACATCAACTTATCCGTTGGTTTCATATACTTAAATTGGATCACCAACACTCTTTACAGTTTTGGTGATACATTTATGATTCAGCACATTTTGGCATACTTTTGCCAAGTTTGGCGCCACTGTGAACTGCGAACAACCTGCGAGTGAGCACGACAACAATGTATCAATTTCCGATAAAAGAATATCAATCGATAATGTTCACTGCACAGTTACAGTGGAGTGTCTGTGCCCGTTCGCCTCTGTTCTGTGTTATTTTTTCAAATTTACTGGAATTTTATCGTTGATACTCGTCCAAATTTGGTGTAAATTACAACTACATGACATGCATTCAGTCTGTTCAACTTACGAGACGCATATTGATTAACATGCATCAATTTAAGACCCTTGTTCTGCATATGTACACGCCGTCAGATCGCCTAATTATTGACGACAACAGTATATTTCAGTGACCGGAATAAATAAAATGCAAATAAAACAATTTCGTGAACAAATTCGAAAAATCTAAAACAATAGGAATTTTGTATATTAATCAAAGGATCACCATGCCAATATTCATCATTATTCGTTCAAAATTGAGGAATTTGATTTGGCGAGAAGTGTACAGTCTGTTCGGTATATTAGACGCCATTGTTTTCTACGGGAAATCAAGCTTATTCGCCGCGCCGTAAAATGAAAAATATATCTGAAAAAACCCATTGGTTTAACTTTTTCATTTCACTGTAATTTCTTACGATATTTGAAATAACACATCTCATGAAGGTTAACTAAAACTCTATCATTTTATTTTTTTGAGTTTCCCTCTAATTTTTATGAAGTGACGAGTTAAAGATCGTTTGGCTGTTGACTGTGTTTTCGCGTGTTTTTGTATATGAATTATTATTGCGTACGTATTTTCAGAATTCCTTCATGAACTTAATGCCAAAATATCATAATGGAAAGGTCAACATATGAGGAAATTGAATATGCAACTCTTCCATCAATATTAAGCTGAGCAGCGACGAAATTCAGCGAAATTTTAAACATAGTGTCCAAGGCGCATTTGACTCTCTGTACGCGTACTCGACGTATAATGAGTGGTGAAAAAGTGACACGCTAATATGAAACAAAATGGAGGGCCTTTGGGCCCGTAGTGAAAATAGCTGGATTCAATCTCAAGTGAAGACTGATTTAATTCTGCACACGTTGTGTTCATGAATATTTACCATTTTCAGTATCAAACAATGAATGCCATCAACTTTATTTTCTATTTTCTAAAATGGTTTCCCGATTGATAATGGAAAGATAGTTTGTAAAGATAGGAAGAAGCGAAGGAGGAGAATTAGACATACAAGTAATTAATTTTGTATTACATTTTGTAATATGTTTTTCATTCACACAGGGCTCTATCCTGTAGTCACTTCCTTCAGTAGTGAACCATAGAGTTTAAATTAAGGTAGTACAAACCACAAATTCAAAAGCATACATTTTCCCTAAAGTTTTCTTCAGGAAACATTTCACTATTCACCTTTACTAACAACAGTCCTAAAGTGCCGGGGGCCTCCATGGCAAGCTTGGTAAACATTTTACATACTGTTAACATTCAAACAAGCCATCACTTGTGTATGAAGTTTGTGGGGGAAATTACATGTCAACTTTCAATGTTTACAAAAATATGTATGGCGAAATCTTCTTTTGCCCCATGAAAATCTTTGTGATTGCTCATTAGTGATGGACTAGCAAATGTTTCATGAGTCCAAATACCTGAGCAAGAGGTGCATACTATGTATTTCAAGATCTAACCTCTTTTCTCTGTAAAGATTGTAGAGGATATGATATACATCATCCAGCAAAATCCAAATTCACCACAAGTAACCAGAGATGAGCTTCAGGCTGATTGGAAAGCAATTTAAGACAGTCTCATCATGTATGCATTGTTACAAAACATTGATGTCAAAGGTAAATCTTGTTGCCAGGTATTACAAGCATGAAAAACGGGCATAATATGATAGACAGCAAAGCAATGACATGTAAATTGCTATTCTTGTACCATGATGGAAGTTTCATAAACAACATACACATAAATGAATAAACACTACTCCAAGGTCTCTGTTTTTAGCTACTATAGTCTAAAGAAGCTATTGGGATGGGTATCCGTCTGGCCTCAGTCTGTATGTATGTATGTATGTATGTATGTATGTATGTATGTATGTATGTATGTATGTATGTATGTACCGTATGTATGTATCTGTTTGTGAGGCATCCGTTCACTCAAATATCTTGAGAACTGCAGTACTTCCTGATTTGACATATGTTGTGTAGATGGAAATTATGATTATGAGAAACTATTTTTTAAATTTTTCTATATTGTTGAAAATATGCAAATTAGTGCCAAAAAGGCGTTTTGGGTAAAAATCTTCTTCTTCATAACCGCTGGTCAGACAGCTTTGTTATTAGGTACATGGGTCACTAGGGATAACCAAACTTAGATTTTTTCAAATTGTGATGAAATATGCAAATCTGTATTTATGAAATATTCAAATCTGTATCTTTAAGGAATTTTTTGTCATTTTTGGTCAAAATATTTGTTTCTCAAAAGGTACTCATCTGATAGCTTTGATGTATAGTATACAGGTTCCTAGGCTTTATCTTAATGTAATATATTGAAATTATGATGTAATCTCCAATTCATAATTTTGCAGCTAATTTTGCCATTTTTGGTCAGGCCATCCTGAACTTAACTATCAAAGATATCCACCTTCTTGATCAATACATGTGTCACAAAAAGTTATTCTCTATATAACACGGCAGACCTCTGTCGACTGTTGGGTCACTAGTTTTTTCAAAACCGCTGGTCAGACAGTTTTAATATTTGGTTTACAGGTCCCTAGGATGACCTTAGTGAGATAGTTTCATACAGTCAGGAAATACTTAATTTTGTATCCTTGTCTATAGTAGCTTCTGGGACTTTGGCCTAATGTTTTTTAAAGTTGGAAAGGTTGGCGTTGCAATAAACCTATCCATGTTTGCTTTGTACATCGAGTAGGGTAGAATATTGTGCTGTA
Source organism: Ptychodera flava (assembly GCA_001465055.1). Classification (NCBI taxonomy): domain Eukaryota; kingdom Metazoa; phylum Hemichordata; class Enteropneusta; family Ptychoderidae; genus Ptychodera; species Ptychodera flava. Next base: position 119,459 of record LD354973.1, read on the forward strand.
GTTTATAGTTGTATAGTCAATGAATCATTGACTCTCTATTGCCTTATAATATTTTACATTTCGATACAATTTTGAGTCAAATGCACCTGAAATTTAAAATGGAATGAGATGCAATATGCTAGACTTATGTAATGTCATCAACAGGTTTGTCGTAGAATGAGTGTAAAAAGACTTTATTTTAATGAGAAAACACATAATGCATAATATTTTTGGCATTTACCCTATAGGGATCAGAACATTTGCAGCAATCAGAGTGTTGGAGATCACCTTTGGAGGTGAAAGTGCACTGGGGAAGATTGTAACTGTTGTTGATGGAAGTATCATATCTCTCAGTAATTCAACGTGATATGATAATAGACATCAAGTGAGGTCCAATAATCATTATCATTCAAGGTAACTATGAAAATTACTAGGTCCAAGGAATATATCGAAAATGACAAAGGCAATAGGGTCATCTTGAACCACGAAATAGTGGTGGTACCAGGTGTCCTGAATGGGTAAGCGTACCCTGCCAGCTAGCTGCACCCGTCAAGATTGACCCAAAGGGACAAATCCATTGTTATTTGGTGAATTCACCAAATTACTTTTCTGAGTAAAAATTTGGTATGCTGTCACTCATCATTCGAGAAACAGACAGATAACTTGATAATATTGTGTCATGTTCATTATGCTCTTTGTCACTTTTGAGTAGCTTCTGTCACCACAGTAGTGGTTTAACTTAGTGTTCACATGCTGGACAAATTTAGGAACAAAGCCTTTCAGAGTTGTATAAAGAGCGTTGTCTTATGGTATACATATTTTTACCATGATTATTTTTTCTTTATAGGCCCTTACCAAATTATTCGGCCTTCCAGTGCACCCAAGGTGCACCTGAAAGGCATCTCAAACACACCTGTTGGCCTTTTATACACTCCGCATACACTGCAAGGGCACCACATCAAAAACTGCTGTGTTTGGGGTGTCTAGGCAATCCCACCACAGACACACCTGTCGTAGTCGACTCCACCCAAAATACACCTGCCCAGAAAAGATCACTATAAACCCCACCCCAAATACACCAATACAGAAACTCAGAATTATCACTGGCATAATAGTACACCACAAAACCACCTCCTTGTGACTCTGAATTTTCCACAACTGG
>LD354975.1:0-29727 GCA_001465055.1 Ptychodera flava
AGATTTGTAAGGGTGCACCCCTCCGTGATGACGTCTGTGGGCTGTACCGCCACTATTTTCCAGTTCCTGGCCGTTGATGATGTTTCCTCCGTCGTCATAGCAACATTTTTGCCCAGCACCATTAACGCTGCGAGGCGCAAACATAAGCATGATATAAGTCGCTCTTTTTCATGGTAAACCTGGAGTTGTGACTTTGAACCTGACGATCACTTTCAAGCTTGACCGTTTTAACTTTTCGTTGACGAGACAATACAGCAACATACATGTATTTCATAAAGTTATATACTGTATGCTGATGTCAATTTTCAGACAGGTCTGTCGCGAATGTGTTGTGACAGTCATGCGTCGAGAAATCTGTGAGTGACTAATGTTATTGTGCTAGACATGCAAAATCAAGTACCATTATTTATCGGCTCATTGCATAATATACATATCATCACTTTGTGCTTTTTACGTTTAGAAATCAAAACTGTATGCCAAGTGATTTTGAAAAAGTGTAATTGTAAGGATTACAATTCCCTCCTATGAAAACTCCCGCTCTGATTTCCCAAAAGTTTGACCGATTGCATCCAACTGCCCGTTGACATTTCGTCCGCAACAAACTGACATATGAAATTATACAGACTGAATACCATGTACCTCGCATCGTTCACCCGTACACAGTGCACAGCACTGGGCGTCCTGAAACAGAATTCACCGCCATGGCTGAATCTTTCATTACAGTGCGGATCCGCTGAGTAGCGCCCTCGATCCACCCTGGCTTGCTGTAGTGTGCACGGACAAGGCGAGAGGTCTTCGAGAAATTCATTACGGTTAGATTCTTCGGCAGAAAATGCCCAGTCTTTGCAAAGTTGGGAAGCTTTTGTGGTTTTGTCCCATTTCAAGTTGTGAAAGTCACTCCATAGTGCCTGCGTGAGGGTCAAGCTGTAAGATAAAGCAAAATATATAAGAAAGGAAAATATAGATTAACATACTCTTGTCTTTTATAAGAGGCATTGTCCTCTTTTCGGCGAAATATAGTATCCTGAAACAGAACCATGATGGCTTTAGAATCCAAACGTTTGTTTTATCCTCTCTCTGTGAGATACAATAACGAATCTTACTTGTAAAAAGTAAATCCTGGAGAGTGGAACACATGGCCCTGAAGTAATGTATGCTTTTTCTGTTCCCCTATACCTTTCCTATCAGGAACATAGATGTAAGCATTTAGTAAGAATTTGTGATCAAAACAGTTTAGTGCTCTATTGTTGTCAGCATTAATGGTTTATTTTGAAGGTGATGGCAGTTTGATTTTTTCGTACTTCGTCAGGAGCATGATTACTAAAGAAGCAGAAAGTTTAGCAGCGTATAATTATCATTATTAATCCTTTCAGTTAATATGCGGGATTTTCTCAGTTTGAAGGGGAAAGGTAAGAGATGACGAACTGATATAAAAGCGGCATATTGAGTCGGAACGCGCCTCTGGGACAGATGTTTGGACTCTCAAACTTTTACAAAATATACCACTTGTGGGGGTTCATTTTAAAGCTCTTGATGTAAAAAAACTTTTCACCGGCTTAATTTTCGAAAATCGGAAATTTTATCATTTCTCCATAGAGTTAACACAGGGTTGGCGGCCATTTTAAATTTTAAATATCGGTCAATCTTAAGTTATTTGTTTCTCTAATACTAAAATTTGCACTGCGCCCCCGATTTTTATTCTTGATTTAAAAAAAGAATGGCTGAAAGTTTCATTACGGAAAGTTTGAGCAAAAATTTAAGTCTTTCACCTTCGAGGCGCATACTACCTTAACCATAATCACTTTCATTACAGTCTGAGGGGAAAGACAATGGTGAAAAACACCTCTGCAGTGACAATACACTTACTCTGCAGCTTCGACTTCAACAATTTTGATAACGCCAACCTTGTACTGATGTCCATCAACACTCTTCTCAAATGTAAACATCCCTGCGTCGTTTTCAGTTACTCCTAAGCGTTGTACATTTTCGAGAATGACACTGTCACCGTCCTCTTTGTACCCGAACAGGTGAATCGCCACCTTCTCCACTTGAAGGACTTTTGGATCCCAGGTAATAGTCAAGGAATTTGTCCGGTGCCACCCATGGGCCTCTTGTCGTATAATGGAAGGCGTGTAGTATTCGAAGCTTACTGAAATTCACAAAGGAAGGCGAAGAAACCGTAACAAAAACTGTAGGATTCACGCTCTAACATTTGTCATCGTGTTCAAAAAGTGCTTTTTGTAAAGTACTGCCAGGAAAAACATAAATAGGACAAAAAGAAACAACCCTGTTATTTTAAACTTAAACTAAACACTTACACACACTTTATAACTGTATATGTATCTATGCGTTATATATGTACACATCTCTCATATATATATATATATATATATATATATATATATATATATATATATAATCTATTTATCTGTCTGTCTGTCTATCTATCTATCTGTCTGTCTGTCTGTCTGTCTGTTTGTCTATCTATCTATCTATCTATCTATCTATCTAAATAGTATCTATCTATCTATCTATCTATCTATCTATCTATCTATCTATCTATCTATCTATCTATCTGCATGTATCTCTGTAGGAATCGATGTATAACACGATTGGAACTAATTTGGGATAATTGGATCTTCATATTTTTCAAATTTCTCAAAAGTGTAAGGTGCGCTTTAGTTAAATATTGCAATATTACAAATCACTCATAAAAACAAGTGTATAACCTAAAAAGAAAAGCAAATGAGCTTACATTTGCAGATTAAATCGACATGACTTCACCATCCAATTATCCGAAATTAGTTCTAACCGTGTTGTATATAAACTTATCATTTCTGATGAAATGTGTGAAAGTTTTGTTTGTGTATAATACATGTATAAATGTACATATTTATTTATCTTTGCAAATATATATACGAATATATATATATATATATATATATATATATATATATATATATATATATATAAGTATATATTATATATTATATATTATCATATATATAATATATTGAGATATATATATATATATGTGTGTGTGTGTGTGTGAGCGTATGTTTGTGTGTGTGTGTGTGTGTGTGTGTGTGTGTGTAATGTTTGTGTGCGCTAACTGTATAAATGTATTCACTTTTATATGTAAGTACTTGTTTCTATATATCTATGTACGTCTGTATCTATGTGTCTTACCTACAGTAAAGATACCCATGTAGTCACCGCTCTGTAAACCTGAGACCGTCATACGAAACTCTAATCGCCCAGTCTCATAGAGAGTTGGTGTTATACAGCTAGCTTTCAGCGGACTCTCGTAAAGGCCATCCACTTCAATGTCACCGAATCGGCATGTTATAGTGTCCGATGGCTCAAGGCACGGTCCGAAAACAATCACTTTCTCTCCCCCTACCATTGATCCTGATAGAGGGTGTATGACCACAGATCCTGCAATCGAATGCAAGGATGTTAATGCCCATAACAAGTTTGCATGAGGCTTATTACAAATGTGAAAATCTGTAATTTCAAACACAATTGGAACTAATTTTGGATATTTGGATGGTAAAGTAATGTTGATTTAATCTACAAATGATATCTTATCTGCTTTTCTTTTATATTACACACTTGTTTTTATGAGTAATTTGTGATATTGCAACATTCAGTTATAGGCACCTAACACTTTTGACAAATTTGCAAAATATGAAAATCAAATAATCCCAAATTAGTTCCAATCGTGTTTGCAAATATTTTTCATGATTCTACTAATTTATCACTCGTAAAATAAGGGCTACCTATGATGACAAGAGCGATTATCCGCATTTCGTTTCTTTCTGCGTTTTTTTTCTTTGTTTTGGATCGTTTGCGTGTTTGTTTGTTTGTTTGCTTGCTTGCTTAGGCACAGTGGAATGTAATTCATAGCAAAGGTGCAGAAACCTGGATCAGCAAAATCTGAGAGCAAACTTATGCTAAGAGGGCTTCCACTTCTGGTGTAACTTACAACTAAGTGGTGCCGTGATCTACTCCGGACCTATTTATGTGCACAACAAAACAGCCTGGTAGGGTATGATAATGCAAACAGAGTAAATGATGAACGAGCCTACATCTATTGCCTCGCTAAAAGTGTGACTGGAGGGGTTTTTGTTAGTGCGCCCCCAAATAGAAAGAAGAAAAAGAAACGTGGACGAGTAACAACTATGAGTATTTCGCACAGTCGGGCAGAGCATTCTAGGTTAGAGTAACATTATACACACCGCCCGTATTGCAGCCTGCATCTTCAATATCAGTGTCGTCAATGCGAAACGTAAATCTGCCGGTGACATTGACATTGGACCAGAGATCAATGTTAACGATATCATCAGTTCTAGAACCTTCGACAGAGTGAGAGGTATTTCCGTCACCGCCATTGAATCCAACCTGCACGAAATAAATCAACCATTGCATATTACCCTCTAGCAATATTATCATCATCATCAAACTCATCATCATCATCATCATCATCATCATCATCATCATCATCATCACCAGTCGATGTGTATATTTGCCGTGATGATAAAAGTAGCAATAACGAAAATTTAGCATTAACAATATTTACGTAACTTTTATCAGAATGAACAAGACGCGAGTAAACAAGACAGAGAAGTTCACGTACCATTGCTGGTGTTCCACCCAAACCCGTGTCAGCATCACCCTGAGTGGCAGCTCCAGTTGTCCATGTGATCTTACCGTAGTTGAAAATGGCGAACGAATGCCTGCCATTTGTAACCAAAATACACTGGAATGTGTTGCGCTATGAAAATTTAGAACGGAAATAATGAACAGTTACATGTAAATGACTGTATCTCTATACGCACCGCTATTTTAGGGTTTATAATATAGGGCTGAGTCCTTGGGGTCGCTCCAGGGGTTAAGATTAGAATTTCCTTTGTATTGATTCATGAAGTAGGCATAAAGGATAAAATACAATTAACTGTTACTTGCTATATACGTTTACACGAGCACTATGCCCTGTTTACCCTTGACGAAAACATTTCACACACGTACACGAAGCCAGATCCTGCAGGTATAGATTTTCCGTTCATAAAATGTTGAACGTAGATTGGCAATTTTAACCATAAAATCAACCTATTGTGTTTAAAAAGGGAAGTATTGTGCCATCATCATCGTTGCTGCCCAACTTTCAACTGCAAGCTGAAACTAGCCTTCTGAAAAGTTTCAATTTTTGCATCTACTTATTGACACAGAGGGCGCTTTTCTAAAATTCAATCCCAGCCTTCTTTGCGTCTGTCCTCGTTCATATGCACAACAGCTTTCTCTCTTTTTTTCTATTTCTTGGGCGCGATAGTAACAATATTTTGTATCAGTGACAATGTGGATGATAATACCTACCAGCAAATAAAAGAGATATACATATTATCAATGGCGAGTTAAAAAATAATACCTTGCACGTTTCGTATCTATTTACAAGCACTCGAAAAAAGATGGCGGCGCCAATTTAGTCGGGTATACTTCCGGTTGCTTGTATAGTAAATGATGAATCTGCGCATGCGTAGTCAGTAAGCCGTTGGCGCGACTATAATTTGTTGACTTTTGAGACGCATGAGTAATTAACACATTGCAATTACAATTACTTGGGACCATTTAAAGTAATGCTGTTCCGTCAATAGCTCCAACTTTACTTGGATTCATGTGGGTTTTTTTGTCTCTCAAGTTTTCGTGTGAACAGCAGGTGTACTTCAATATATACTTTGCGATGACATAGGTATTCACAGGACATTGATAATGTTCAAAATTTTAGCAGCACAATACAAGCTAAAAAATCCTATGTTAATCACACATAAGCTTATTTTAGTAACATCGCGTTACCAGTAAATAATTTTTATTTGTATTTTCATGATCATGAAGCCTTGCCCAGACGTCTAGATGGGACGGATAGCTGCAGGTGACAAGCGCATTGTGTGTACAGGACTCGAAATTAATTTTTTTCCCTGGTAGTCCACTTGGGTTACCATTTTCTGAAGTTGGTAGCCCAATGACAATGGCTGGTAGCCCATCCATATTTTTCTTTCAGGGATATCTTTTTTCGTTACCCATGGCATAGACTGCCCAGACAAGGAAATGCTATTTTCTAGATTCTGCTCATAAAGTGAATTTTCTAGTCATTTGATGTGAATATTGCACACCTTTAATACCTAAGGAAACAGGTATAATGGACGATAGTGATACTCAAAAGTTTGGTGATCTATTGCAACCCGTTTTACTCTCAGAGTTGTCTGCAAATTTTGATAGTCGTCATGATAACGATACGACCTTCTCAGCACTGAGACATACCGTAGCAGGGCTAAAAGTAGAGCATGGGCCTTTCTGTAGGGAGAAGGCATAATTTCCGTGTAATTGTGATTAATTATGCAACGAAAATGCGTTGTCATTGCCATCATTTCCTGTATCTGTCATTCAAGTACTTCAGTTAAGATATTGAAACTTTGTTGCGAAGTTCCACCGCACGACCGGTCGTCTTACTCTTTGTAATCTGTGTAACAAAGTCAAAGTCTGGCCTTTCTGTGTCCAGCTGGGTTTGACCATTAGTCCGTGGGCTGGAGGGGCCCACCGTGCATCCCCCACATCTCTACTACATGGGATTTTTTTCGTTCTTTAGGACCTGCTGAACAAAAAAAACCCGATTTTAACATTGGATATTTTGGGATGCACTACCTATCTGGGCTGGTTTCTGATTAGAATGTACCGCGAAAAATGGCGAAAATGAATAAGACGACTTTAAAATGAATTTTTCTGCCAATTTGGAAATTTTTTACCCAGAATACCATGTAACAATTGTGATTTACTTTTTACGAAGCAAAATTTTGACAGCTTTTTGTGTTTACATTATTTAATTCTACATATTGAACAAAAAAATAAGTGTTAACATTGGATATTTAACAATACACTACTTCTCTGGAGTCAATTTTGAATTGCGTGTATCGGTATGGGGTGCGCAAAAGCTGGGGGTAGGGGTACAACATTCCTTCCCTGATGAAGTAAACTGGCTTGAAATGCCATATACCTTATAGTTTTAGAAAGCTTAGATACTGATCTTTCTAGAATGCATAAGTTTTTAGCAAACAAATATGACGTCATAGAATTGGATGACTTTAAATCGATTTTTTCTGGTAATTCAGTATTTTTAACCGGAAGAAAATATGATAAATATGGTTTCCTTCAAATGAAGCGAATCAAATGGATTTATGGATGTTATTTACTTATTGCAATGTGCTGAAGAAGAAAATAAATGTCAAAAGTGGATATTTTCCATGCAGTATTGTCTCTGGTCACTAAACTTACCAGATTTGCTATACTGGTTCATCGTGAATGAGCATTTTATTCGTATGCAATGGACTAATGCACCGCTATAAAAATAAGAATTTAAAACACGCCCATGTAGTTCTATTGTCATTTTCTCTTCATAGTAATATAAACTGTTGATGACTTTCTATTTTTATAAATATAATGTTTAAATATTCTTCTATAAAATAATTTTGATATAACGTATTTGGAAAATTTTCGATGCCTCCTTGTCTTGCTGATACAGCAGCCATTACTAACAATCTATTAGGCCATTAGCCCGAGAGGGCATCTATGTGCTCCCCCACAGGATAACAAAACTTGTATTTTACAGAAGCCTTGGGATCCCTAGAATACGAAATGGGATTTTAACAGAAAAAATATAGGGACTCGATAGCTGTTACGGTCATGTTTTGAAGTGTACCTGAAAATCACGATTTTTCGGCCCACATGCATTTTTGTCAAATTTGTCTTCTTGTAAGTCATCCACTGAGCTTACTCTACAACATGGCCTGACTTGTGGGAAATCATTTGAAAGGCAATTTATTGTTCATTAAATCTCTACATTGCAATATGCAATATCTTCTATAGTTTTCATGAAATGGGACCAAAACTTTTACCCCATACCCCACAGTTTGATGTCGTAAATTACTGTCAAACCTAATCTCCATTTCTGCCTATTATTTACCAAGACATAGTACAAAGGGCAACGATTTGTATTAAATTCATTTTATTTTGCTACAGGAACATGTTGGAAACTTGAAATGAACTTTTAACTGAAAACATATTGGGATGCTGTAGCTGTAACAGTCATACTTTTGAAGGGTATCGCAAAATCACAGAATTGCCGACTCGCTTACGTTTTTGTAAAACCTTTCTTCTTGTGGGTCGTCTGCTGAGCTTATATTTTAACATGACCTGGCTTGTTGTTTATCATTAGAAAGGCAATGCATTTTTCTTTTAAATGATATATTGCAACATGCAACATTATCTATAATTTTCATGATATGTGAGCAAAACTTACCCCTCACCCAAAGTTTTATTTAGCAAATTTTCGTCAAACTAATCTCCAATTCTGTCAATTATTTACCAGGACATAATAAAAAGGGCAATGAGTTGTATTAAATTTATTTTATATGCTACAGGAATATGTTAGAAACTTGATATGAACGTTTAACAGAAAAAATATTGGAATGCTGTAGCTGTAACAGTCATAATATGAAAAGTACTACAAGATCACTGTATTGCCAACTTGCATACTTTTTGTTAAACCTGTCTTCTTGTAAGTCGTCTACGGAGCTTATTTTTTAACATAACCTAGCTACTGAGTTATCATTAAAAAGGTAATTTATTCTTCTTTGATATGACATATTGCAAAATACAATATCTTCTTTAGTGTTCATGAAATAAGACCAAAACTTACCCCTCACCCCTAAGTTTATATTGCCAATTTGTATCACAAATAATCTCAAATTCTACCAAACGTTTTACCTGGACATATTACAAAAGGCAATGCTTTGTATAAAATTTATTATATTTGCTACAGGGACATGTCACAAATATAAAATAGACTTTTAACAGACCCAATATTTGGATTTAATGGTTGTTGCTGTTATGTTTTGAAAGGCACTGTTAAGTCACAATATTGCCAACTCGTATGTGTTTTTGTTAAGTGTACCGTCTTGTTAGTCATCTGCTGAGCTAACTTTTTACTATAACCTAGATTATGAGCTACCATTAGAAAAATAATTTATTTTGCTTGAAAACGACATATTGTAATATGCAATATCTTCTATAGTGTTCATAAAATAGGACCAAACTTTACCTCATACCCCGAATTCTTAAACTTCATCTAACGTAAGTTTTCGAACAGATGTACATGTAGCTTGCAAATAAAACTAAAGGCTTGGGTAAGTTTTTTGATATTTCATTACAACTTAAGATGATAATGCACTTTATTATATGCTAAAATAAAGAGTGATAAAACTAATTGGAATGATACCCAACAATCTGGGTCACGTATAAAATATGTTTTGGTAGACAACTTTCATGGAAACTTGTTAAATAAAATTTCACGGGTGTAAGCAATATATAACCTGCAACCGTTCAAAACATGATGCTAACAGTAATTAGATTACAATAATTATCCTGTTAATGGTATATTTCATAGTTTGGAATTGCCTCTTTAACAAATGATACAGGTTTCATACAAATTTTGCCTTTTTTATAGAATTTATCTAAATTGAATTCTAGTTTTGACAGTAATTTGCGACATAAAACTTTCAGGTATGGGGTAAGGTTTGGTCCTATTTCATAAAATTATATAATATATGACATATTACAATACGTCATTTTAAAGCAAAATAAATTGCCTTTCTAATGACAGCCCATAATCTAGGCTATAGTAAAAAGTAAGCCCAGCAGATGAATTACAAGACAACAAATTTAACAAAAACATGAGCGAGTCGGCAATACTGTGACTTCACGGTACCCGTCATAACATGTCAGTAACAGCCACTCAATCCTAATATTTTCTCTGTTAAAAGTCTATTTCATATTTGTGACATGTTTTTTTAAGCAAATAAAACAGATTTTATACAAAACATTGCCTTTTGTAATATGTCTAGGAAAATAATAGGTTGAATTTGAGATTAGTTGTGACGGTTATTTGAGACATAAAACTTTTGGGTATGGTGTAAATTTTGGTCCTATTTCATGAAAACTATAGAAGATATTGGTTATTGCAATATATCACTTTAAATCAAAATAAATTGCCTTGCTAAAGATACCCAATTAGATGCGTCATGTTAAAATATAAGCTCAGCAGATGACTTACAAGAAGACGGGTTTAAAAAAACGTATGCGAGTCAGCAATTCTGTGATTTTGTGGTACCCTTCAAAATATGACTGTTACAGCTACAGCATCCCAATATTTTTTCAGTGAAAAGTTCATTACAAGTTTCTAACATGTTCCTGTAGCAAAAAAATGAATTTAATACAAACCATTGCCCTTAGTATTATGTCTAGGTAAGTAATTGGTAGAATTTAAGATTAATTTTGACAGTAATTTACTCAGAAAATTGATAAACTTAGGGAAAGTCTCAATTCTTGTACTGATACCATTAGCTCAGATTATCCTCCGCCAGGTTGTTCACTTTTATCTTTTAAACCTGTGAATGTCAATGATCTTTTAAAGCTAATTTCGCATTCATCTATGAAGTCCTGTATTTTAGATATTTTACCCACAGAGATTCTTATACTATACATTAACGAGCTTTTACCTTTTATTACACATCTTTTTAACATTTCGCTGTCAAGCGGCATCGTTCCAGAGATGTTTAAATTGGCAATCGTACGACCTTTGATAAAAAATCCAGCTCGCGATCAAAATAACCTCAGAAATTACAGACCGGTTTCAAATTTGTGTTTTCTATCGAAATGTCTGGAACATATTGCCGCAGATCAGTTAAAGAGCTATTTGTCAGAAAATAATCTGTATTCAAAGTATCAGTCAGCATATCGTAGGTATCATAGTACAGAAACAGCCCTTCTTCGTGTTCATAACGATGTCATGATTGCCTTAGACTCTCGTAGGGATGTCATTATGGTCATGCTAGATCTATCAGCCGCCTTTGATACTCTAGACCATGAGATATTGCTCCATAGATTACAATGTCAGTTTGGAATATCCGGTCTAGTTTACGTGGCTGAGATCATATTTGACAGACCGGGTTCAGCGTATTTCTGTTAATTCAACTATTTCAGAATGTGCTGTTTTAAGGTATGGTGTTCCCCAAGGTTCTGTACTGGGGCCCATCCTGTTCACTTTATACACTACTCCTTTAGATGACATTATTTCCGCTCAGGGTTTAGATTACATGTTTTACGCAGACGATTCCCAGATTTATGTTGTTTGTAAGAGTCCTGAGGACGTTAGGTTAGATCTTGAACAGTGTGTAGCGAATATTCGTCAACGGATGACGTCAAATATGTTGTTTTTAAATGATAATAAGACCGAAGTCATACAATTTTCATCACGTTTTCGCAAGGATAGCACAAAACTTGAATCTTTGAGCGTCGGCTCATGTGATATCATTCCATCAACATCACTTAGAAACCTAGGAGTGTTACTTGACTCTGACGGTTTTATGTCTAGTCATGTAAATAACTTATGTAAATCGGCCTTTTTTGCCTTGTATAAATTAGGCAAAATTCGTTCCTTGATTGATGCAAATACGACAGAGAAATTGGTCCTTGCTTTTGTCACATCGAAATTAGACTATTGTAACGGTCTTCTTTATGGTATTCAAAATTGTCACCTCGACAAAATTCAGTCTGTACAAAATGCTGCAGCACGATTGGTTACTCGTACAAAGAAATTTGAACATATTACACCTGTATTATTTAGACTTCATTGGTTGCCAGTAAGGGAAAGGATTAAGTTCAAAATTAACCTCCTTACTTTCAAAATACTCATTGGGAACTGTCCAGATTACCTTAAGTCATTGATAGATATCCAAGTACCTCACCGCAATCTTCGCTCGTCGAATAAAGTTCTTTTAACTAGGCATGATACAAGGTACACTACTACAAACTATGGTCTTAGGGCTTTTTCAGTGGCTGCTCCGATTTTATGGAATGATCTGTCTTTAGATGTTTCTATCCTAGAGTTTTCAATTGACTCATTTAAACGATACTTGAAAACTTGTCTTTTTAGAGATTGTTATAGTATGTTTTGTGATCTGTGATTTTAATTACCTCCTTTTATTAGCTCAAGTGTGTAAACACGTGGGCTGTTGTCATAGCGATGTCTGTCTGTCTGTGTGTGTGTGTGTGTGTTAGTGTGTTAGTGTGTGTGTGTGTGTGTGTCTGTCTGTCTGTCTGTTTACACGATAACTCAAAAAAACCTGAACGGATTCAAGTCAGATTTGGTACACAGGTACCATGTGCTACTTGCAAGAACTGATTAGATTTTGGTTAGTGTGGCTTGCATATTAATGAAGTTATGCAATATCGTTTTTTTCCATACAATGGTTTCCCTATGGAGACGGTAATGACAGTGTAGACATATATCAAGAAATACTGCACAAAATTTCATGAAACTTTTCACAGATGACAATCTAAGAACATTATGATAATACTGTGAGTGTCATGTCAATTATCTTCTCATTTGCATATTTAATGAACTTTTGTTATTAGTGACGTAACTCTGAAATTCCTGCACCAAACTTGATGATACTTGCAACAAATATTGATCTGATATATTTCTAATTATACTTCGGAGCATTAGGCAATGTCAAGTTAATAAATAGCTCATTTGCATATTTTATGAAGGTTTGTCATTAGTCATATAACTCCGATATAACTTCACCAAATGTGATGAAATCTGCTGCAGATACTAATCCGACTGATATCTAACTGTAGTGTAAAGCATTTAGTAGTGTTAAATCAATTAAGGGTTCATTTACATATTTAATGAACTTTGTAATTAGGTATATAACTCTGAAAATACGGCACCCAAGTCAGTGAAATTAGGTACAGATATTGTTTTGATAAATATCTAATTGTACTGAGAAGCATTTGGCAGTGTCAAGTTAACAAATAGGTCATTTGCATATTTTATGAAGTTTAGTAATTAGTGATATAACTCCAAAATAACTGCACCAAATGCGATGAAATCTGCTGCAGATACTAATCTGACAGATATCTAATTGTGGTGTAGAGCATGTAGTTGTGTGAAGTTAATTAAGGGTTCATTTGCATATTTAATGAACTTTGTAATTAGTGATATTACTCCAAAATTAAAGCAATAAATTTGATGAAACTTGCTACAGATGTTGATCTGATAAATATCCAATTGTACTGAGACACATTGAGCAGTGTCAAGTTAATAATTAGCTCATTTGCATATTCCATGAAGTCTTATAATTAGTCATATAACTCCAAAATAGCTGCATCAAATGTGATGAAAATGCTGCACATACTGATACAACAGATATCTAAATGTGTTGTAAAGCATTTAGTAGTATAAAGTTAATTAAGGGTTCATTTGCATATTTAATAAACTTTCTAATTAGGTATATAACTCTGAAATTTCGGCACTAAAATTTTGTGAAACGTGCTACAGATATTGATTCGATAAATATTTAATTGTGCTATGAATCATTGAACAGTGTCAAGTTAATGTAGGGTTTTTTTGCATATTTAATGAACTTTGTAATAAGTGACATTACTCTAAAATTACAGCATTAAATTAAATAAAACGTGCTACAAATGTTGATCAGATGGATATCTAATTGTCCTATAAAGCATTGAGCAGTGTCAAGTTGACAAATTGACAGCTCATTCGCATATTAAATAAAGTTTTGTAATTAGTGATTAAACTCTGAGAGTACTGTGTGAAGTTTTAAAAAAACCTGCTACATATAGTGATAACACATATCTCATTGTTCTGTGAAGCGCACTACTATTAATGAACCTGTTGTAAAACACGTGAGCATATTCAGTTCATATCTGGTTGTAGAATGTACAGAGCACTGAGACGAAGTGGAGTGCGCTTTAAGAAATAAATAATAATAATAATAATAATAATAATAATAATAATAACATAAAACTGTGGGGTGAGGGGTAAGTTTTTGTCCTATATCATGAAAACTATAGAAGATATTGTCTATTTCAGTAAAGCATTTCAAAGAACAATAAATTGCCTTTCTAATGATACCCGACAAGTCAGGCCATGTTAAAGAGTAAGGCTCAGCAAATGACTTACAAGAAGTCATATTTGACAAAAAATGCGTGTGGGTCGCAAAATCGTGATTTTCCAGTACCCTTCAAAACATGACGCTAACAGCTATTGAGCTATATTTTTCTGTTAAACTTCCATTTCGTATTCTAGGGATCCAAAGGCTTCTAAACATACAGGTTTATTATTCGGGGGGGGGGGGAGTGGACGTAGACCCCCCCTCCAGCCAACTGCCTCATGGATTGTTAGTAATACTTGCCGTATCAGCAAGACAAGGAGGCACAGAAAATTGTCAAAATACGTCTTACCAAAATTTTTTTACAGAAAAGTATTGAAAAAGTACATTTATAAAAATAGACAGTCATCAACAGTTTATATTACTTCAAGAATTAAATGACAATAAGACTACATTTACACGTATAAAGTCTTCTTTTTATAGCTGTGCATTAGTCCATTGCATACGAATAAAATGCTCATTCACGATGAACCAGCATAGCAAAACTGGTAAGTTTTGTGACCAGAGACAATACTGCATGAAAAATACCCACTTTTGACATTTATTTTCTTCTCCAGCACATTGCAATAAGTAAATAACATCCATAAATCCATTTTATTTGCTTAATTGGAAGGAAACCATATTTATCATATTTTCTTCCGGTTAAAAATACTGAATTACCAGAAAAATCGATTAAAAGTCATCCAATTCTATGACGTCATATTTGTTTGCTAAAAACTTATGCATTTTAGAAAAGACCAGTATCTAAGCTTTCTAAAACTATATGGTATATGACATTTAAAGCCAGTTTACTTCATCAGGGAAGGAATGTTGTACCTCTACTCCCAGCTTTTGCGCACCTCATACCGATACACGCAATTCAATTTTGACTCCAGAGAAGTAGTGTATTATTAAATATCCAATGTTAACACTTATTTTCTTGTTTAATATGTGGGAATAAATAATGTAAACACAAAAAACTGTCAAAATTTTGCTTCGTAAAAAGTAAATCACAATTGTTACATGGTATTTTGAGTAAAAAATTTCAAAATTAGCAAAAGAATTCATTTTAAAGTCGTCTTATTCGATGTACACAAATTTATTTTGCT
The DNA here is from genome assembly GCA_001465055.1 of Ptychodera flava. NCBI lineage: Eukaryota > Metazoa > Hemichordata > Enteropneusta > Ptychoderidae > Ptychodera > Ptychodera flava. The sequence continues at coordinate 15,173 of LD354975.1, forward strand.
AAAGTTTATTTTCTCTCATATAGAGCAGTATACTTTCTAAAAGTGTAAGATGTGTGTTATTTCCTGCTAGTTTACTCAATGTAGGGGAGGATATAGTACCCCTACCCATTTTCGCCATTTTTCGCGGTACATGCAAAACAAAAATCAGCCCAGATAGGTAGTGCATCCCAAAATAATCAATGTTAACATCTTTTTTCTTGTTCAGCAGGTCCTAAAGAACAAAAAAATCCCATGTAGTAGAGATGTGCGGGGTGCACGGTAGGCCCCTCCAACCCACGGACTACATGGATGTACAAAAATACATCCATGGTTTTACTGCATCCCAAAGTGGCCGAGCGGGCATTGCATGCCAAGTACTGACTGAATTTTAGGTCTCATTTTGAAGTCCGTGTGGGCTACCAAAATATGGACTTTGGTAGCCCCTGAGAAAAGTTGGTAGTCTGTGGACGCGGGACTACCACTAATTTCGACCCCTGGTATAAAAACGCTGCTTATAAACCAAAAATAGCGAACAATTTTCAACAACAAAAAATCACCAGAAAAATATTATAATGGAAAAATCATGAACAGGAGAGATAACAACTAAGATAATTAAAAATATGGTCTATGTGACTTATAACAGATTCAGTCTGTAAGTGAATCATCAAGGATCACAATAGCATGTAACTCGAACATTTCTTTGGTTGTACTCGTAATGCCAGTCTGAGGGCTCAGTGGGATTTTAAATTGCCTAGACATTTGACCTAGCAGCGCCAAACGCCTCTGATTACTTCTGTGTATGTAATTTTTACAATGCAACCTCTTCATTCTCAACTGAGTGCTTCTTCAGGCATATCTGCAATGAAAAGGAACAGAAGTATTTCATTGGATAATTTTTGAAGGGATTTAATTTTAAAGGTCAAACATACCTTTTCCTTCCCGATGTCGCTCGCACCGAAGAAAGCGACATTGTCCCAAGTTGCAACGAAGGCCCAGGTCGCGACGAAATTCATCGGGAAAACTCGGTGAATTTCTTCGGTGGCGTGAAATAGTAAAACATCATCTGGATCTGTGATTTGCCTGAAGTAGACTTCGCCACCGTCATTCCTGGTGTCTGCGTCAGCCCAGAATGGCGCCACCATGCGACCGTACTCGTCTTTGTCGAGAGGAAATGGGGCGGGATTGAATTTCGTAATCTCCCTTATGAACGATAACACGCCGTTTGTGTTGACCTTTAAAGTAGTAAGTACATACAGCAAGTTAAACTCACGTTGAGCCAATTTCTAGTGTCCGATTTCAATATGATGTTAACACTGTGCCAGGGGAGGTGACTTGTCGTCTTAACGTCGTTGAGGGTAGTCAGAAGTAGTACCAACATCTTGCTTTTTGGTGGAATTTTAGCCGATTCATAATTCCTACTTTCATTTATCGATCAAAAACAAGACTGGTCTATAAAGATATCCGTGATTCGTAATTCTGAAATACAGGGCAGGAAAATATACCAAAGATTGAAATTTTGTCCAGTTTTAATCTACAAGATCATGTTAACTGAATAATGAAATTTACCTCCATTTCCATTGTCGTTCGTTGATTTCAGGGTGACAAAATGATGGGTTGAATAATGTCATGTATTTTAAAGCCCTGATATGTTTAAGAACTTTCTGATTAAATGAGAAGACAAGATTCTAAAGATATTTCTTTCAGAACTGAATAGTTTACAATAATAACCCATTGAACTGGGCTAACCCAGTCTTTCTATATCAGTAAAGGTTTCATTTTGTCATACGGAGAGGAATGAGAGCTCTTTCTGTTTTGAATGAAGTGATATATGGCAGCTAAATAACCATTCTGCTCCATGTAGGGAGTGTTACAACTGAAAAGATGTGACCCTAAGGGCCTGGAAGTCAAAAGTAGTAACTGAGAAAAATAGATACATTTAATAGTCTCTGTACATACACACCAACTATATTTTAGTTCTGCCGACCAGTTTTGTATCACACTGCTCACGCGGAACGAAACTTCGTTCTCATTATGTCCTGGGCGTTCAAAACGTAGCCAGGGAATATCTTTTCGCGCACTAATTCAAGTAAATCAGTGTTGCGAAATTTGGTATTATCATAAAACCGATGGATAGCCCAGGAAATATGTCAATGCAATGACGGGGCAAACGGATCAAAAGTGCGGTTTTTTTTTTAAATTGAACGCGTGTTGATTACGATACTCACCCAGGTAGAATAATGGTTGTGATCATAGAATGGGAAAGGGATTGATATGAAGATCTCACCCGAGTTACCATCGTCGTTAGGATCAAGAACACTATCCCCAACAGGGGTGCCGAATGGAAACATTAAACCTGAAAAAAATATAGAAAGATAGGGTTAAGTATTTGAGTTCAAGTTGACGCAGTATCGGCGCTCTTTGAACAATAATTAGCCTAAGAATAATCTTGAAACCAATGTTCATTTGGATTTTATATTCGAAAATATTTCTTTTCAACGTAGCAGAATGATCTTTTATGTGGAGGTTTTTTCTTCTTCTGTGATGATGGGAGTACGTTCACGGGCATTTTCCTTAATTAATCGTGAAAGTACCTTTGTGGGCTCCGCAACAATGCCAACAAATGCAAACTTCAAAGCAATGCTTTCAATCAAGAACAGAATTAGTTCTGATTTATCAAACCGTTAATTAAAGGCAAAATGCACCTTAAGGTAAGATACTAAGCTTTACAATACTTCATTTGCAGCATTGTGAAAATCGGAAATTTCATTTTCCCTGCAGAGTTGACGCAGTGATAGTGGCCATTTCATAAATCAAGATATTTTGGTAACCTTTGTCTTTGTACCATAAATTTTATGGTGACCAATTTAAGTATATATTTGATTTTGGAAGAAAATGGCTTAAAGTTTACTTGCGCAACGTTTTTAGCAAAAGTTTAAGTCTTCCACTTTCGAGTGATACATCCATTTCCTTAAAGAGAGTGCTCATTCCATTTCTATTATGATATGAAAGTTTTTCTTTTCGCAAAGTGAACAACTTTACATTCTTCCAACCTTTCTGTTAACGATATGCCGACAACATCGTGATGCACCTGAAGTAGAGTAGTACACATTCACATTGATTGTTAGGTCAAAGTGGACACGAAGTTAACATTTACAACTCGAATAATTTCCTTTATTGCGGACGGTCGAAGGTTATTTTGCATGTCAGAATAAAGTGGAGAAGATTTGTTTGCAAATGCTCTTCTCATGGACAGTCTGCAAAACATTTGAGATCCAAACTTGAATAAGCCTCAAGTTTGAACTGCACTCGTAGAGAGCTTGCTGTCAGACAAATTAGAAGCTGTCTTGAGCATCTTCTATTGAATATTTGTGCCATGGTTATGTTACCCTCAATTGACTTCGGTGTGGTTCACTGGCTAGCCATGTTAGAGCAAACTCAAAAGGGCAATCACCAAACTCATTCGTGTGAGTTGGGTCGTGGAATTCGTAGCAAATGCGGTTGCGTAGAAGTATACCAAGACGAGTGTAGGGATTGGACAAGTGACTCTGACAGTTTAAGTGAATCAATGAATAAAACATAATGAGCAATAACTCCATTAAATTCAAATGTACCGATACAGAGTATTAGTATCGATTTACTATCTCGTCGATAAAAGCTTACTATTCCTCAAGCAAACATGCTAACTTATGTACTCAATATGTCTGAGTATTACAAGACCATGATTTAAGTGTGAAAAGCTATCCAAAACCTAGTACGTAACGTTGAGAACAAGTAACACATATGGTTACAATGTTCGCTGTTACCACTCGTTGACCTTTCACTTGAAATCAGATCAAAGGCTGTACGTTTGTCATACAAACAGCAGTGTCCGTTGCAGTAGTTCCTTAAACACCTATGTAGTAACAATAATAACACAGTTACGCCTTAGCATTCCTCCCAGGGTATAGGTTTCTGGAAAATAATGGGCGTAACTTCGCCTGCAAAAAGTCACTTCAGGCGTCGTTCAAAAGTTAATACCTAACGTAGATGGCGTCTCACATAAGGTCTGCGCGAACACCAATATTTAGCTCATAAACAAACGAGAGAAACTATTGACTTTAACCGATGAGGGCGTTGTCTAACAAACAACCGAGTCACGCCGAGTGGCTTCCTGAATCAAACGAAGTGAGTTTTCGAGCGTCGATGAAATCTGATATCAAAGTGTCAATAATTATTCTGCATCGATTCAGCAAGTATCCTCCATCTCAGTAGCGTGTTTCATGGGAATAAAGTCCGGAAAACACGTCTCGGCAATAACCCGTATACATTACACGTGATTCGCTACTACGTACGAGTTCAACTGGGGAATTTGCTTTTAGGTAATGCTCAGAGTTCCTTAAAGGTGAAGTGAAGCTCAACAACAAAGCGTTTATCAGTCCTGTGAATGACAAATCACTCACATGGTCGAGTAATCATACTCGTAAAATGATCTGTCGTCAGTTCAGACGTCGGCGTAGATATAGGCTGCTCGTTGCGTTACTCACGCTTTGTCCAGAGAATTTAAAATGGCCACACTTTTATCAAATCGAGTCCAATTTCATGCGACTTTCATCGATCGAATCGTACTTACATCAGCTTTCAAAAGATGAAGCGTCAGAGTTGAGAAACCTGTGCGAGCAGCCCTAATCTTCGGAACTCCGCAATTGGTGTCCTAAAAGTGTGGTCGCTTCGCCAATCCCGCACGCTTCGTTCCAGTGCAGCAGACTTGTCATTCAAAAGCGTCGATGGAATACCTTTTCACGTCGGGATCTCAAGAAGACTGGCTCAAATAATGTCAGTTAACATCCAGCTTCCCTTGTGTCCCTTTTGAATGCAATTTCATCACACGATTCCGCCGATGGTTTGGATTTTGTGGAGACTTCCACTCACATCGACTTCCCCGGACACCGGCCATCATAAAAGTCATATCATTGCTAAGTTTTCCTCGCCGCATTACACCCGCCAAACCTTGTGTAAAATACCGGCGCGCCTGCCTTGACTGAACTAATTCAACCTTTGGAGCAGCAAAAATTAATAGATAATGATGCAAGAACCTTTCGTACAGAAATCATAGAGCCCGAGGTTCAATACCAGATAAAAATACAATCAAAACTTACGGACTATTTTATTTGCGTAATCACAATAAAAGCGAAGGTCCGCATTTAGCACCTTACATCACAAATATACGTGGATCATCCCACTATGTCCTGAGGGGTCATATCCTATGGTATCAGTTAGAACATGGGATGATGATATGTGGAGACATTTCTGTATAATTTCATTTACCATGGATTTCTCAAAGACACATATCTACTTACATGTAAATCGGTTGCCAACCACATTCAATTTGCATATTGCCAGTCGATCAAATAAAAGAACATTCTATAAAATTGGCAGCAAAATCAAACTTACCATACACCCACTTGTTCATCGCACTACGAGGCACTATCATAACTTTTCATCAAAGTTTGCAAAATGTTAATGTTTCTGGTTTGAGTTTTAAATGGAAGTCTATATTATGTCCCCATAGTTTGCTACTTATTTTAACTAACTGGCTCAGCGAAGGTTGTCTTGTAACAATGTCTGTTCTGTAGTTTTACCATAAATGATCCCTGGAAAGCAGATTTTGATATGGTTTTGTACCGTATTATAGATATAACAAAAATAAACAAATAAATAAACGATGTAACAAATAAATAAGTAAACAAATAAACATGTTTGTACCCATTTACCCTCTACTTTGTTACTTTCTCCCGCTCGATTTCATGTGTTATGTAATCTACCTTTTCAAATCGGGAAATAAACCAATTATGTATCTATTTAAGCTAAATCGCTTTAAATCACAGTCTGTGTCTGGAAAAGTCTTTATTCCTCCTATACTGAAAGTGTCATGACCTTTTGAAGATGAAACATCGTACAAAACAGATTGTGTTATACAATCTAGGGTGTTGACTTGAAACAGACTTACTATCGTTACAAGGGTGATAGGTCGAGTTGGCCTGGTTTAACGTTCTGGCGTAGTCCATCATCAGTTCGCAATCACCTTGAACCCTTGATTGTACGTCTGAATAAGAAAAAACAAATGTTATTCAATCCGGGGGAAACATCAGAAGCTATAGTCATGAGTCACGAAGGCAAAAGGTTTCGGCTTTATCAAAAACAAAATACCAGCAAATGTAAAAAGCCGTTTGAGTCAAGGGCATTTCAAACAAAACACCACAGCCTAAGTTTTTAATCACATTAATCTATAATAGGATGATGTACACAGGCTTCCCATTAGCGTAAAAACCTCAGTAGACGCAGGTGTGATCTCACGATTTTTCAGTGTTTGTTCCTTGTTTATTTTTATGTGTAATGACCACTCCTAGGGATGTACTCTCAAATACTAAGTTTGCGCAAACAGCATGTGCTGCGCTTTAAAAACTTAGCTAAAGTGCTTCTTGTACAGAAAATCGATAATCAACAACAGCGATGCCTCAACAGCTAATACAGGCCTCTTCATAAACTTTATATCTTTCCTCGTGTTTCGCGGAGTGGGCCAAGAAACTCTGACGTATACACAGAAAAATAAATATTTTGAAATATGTATATTTACTGGTACTGCTCTGATCCTTATTTTCAATCCCGACAAACAACATACGAAATAGATTATGATTAATTGATAACAATAAATCCCCGAGTGAATTTTACAACAGTATAACAAAGGGATTTTTTAACGAACAAAACATGTTTTAGAAACAGAATTGCGAACACCTTTTTATTCGATTGTAAATGAAGTAGTCTTTGAACAGGAGCCTCCCCTAAAACCGGATTATCGTAAATCTATGCAAATGTGAAAAAGCCACGCTACTGATCGGACGTGCCCTGTTTCTTCCAAGAATCCCATAATTTTGCCATGTTTCAGGCGTTTGTTGTCATTGAGTCTTGCACATGATGTCTGTGAATATATAACGACTAGAGTAAAAATAAACTGAAACAATGTTCCGTTTTTTGTCCGACAACGCATGTGTTTCAAAATGTGTTCCCTGTAAGACCATTTGATCCCTCTTTGCATATGTCACGAAGTGCCCATCACGATTATTCAAATTTATCAGACGGTCAAAGCGATGTTATGAGAATTCAAAAACTCCCGCCCAGTTTATGTGGGAGATGAAAGTTTATTTTCGTGGACTTGTTGTGCGGATTCAGACTTTGAACTATGATAGCCAATCAGCTTTCAGTATTCATAGCCAATCACATCGAGTTTGTGATGTTGCGGTATCCTGCCAAAATGGATACTTTTCTCACGTTCTAGATGTTACCGTTCAGTACTAGTTAGTGTTGTGGAGTTCTAGTGAATAAAGCGGTTGAACGCTGATTCGGGTGTCGATCCAATTATTTAGACTGACCCAGAACCTTGCTCACATCTCCATCCGGTACAGTTTATGCAAATGATGCGTCATTAGTAATCCCCCTATTGTACCCCCACAGTCATGTAACCTTTTACTTCCTCCTTAATATTTTGGTTGTCGTTGACGTCAATTGTAGATGAATAATTGTCGACATGTTGTAAGGCGTTGACTTATTCATCTGATTAAAGGACCAGTTATGCTACCTTAAGCGATGTTTTCATCATTTCTATTGTGTACGGCAATTACAAGTTTTTACTCTACTCCCAAAAGAATTTGAAACATCCACTATTTAGCTTATCAACTTGAAATTCTTGAAATGTGCGTCTATGTGCGCAAAATGCGCTGTTAGTGTTTAAATCTGAATTCTAGTATGGACCATAATTCACTTGTTAACGGCAAGAACGCAGTTAACAAATGTACAGGCTGAGTTGACAAGCTGAATATTATATATATCAACATACTTTGGGGAGTCGAACATGAAATTACGGTTGACGTTGACAACAAAATAATAAAGAAAACATCAATAGTTTGCAGTACTGGCCCTTTAATAGATAAATAAATGTTACTCTGCCCTCCTTTAGAATTGTCATCTTATATATGCACCTCGAGTATGTATATTATGTTTATGCCAGGATAAGCCGTAAAATCCCCTTAATACACTCAAAAGAGTGTCCTACCTGGGTACGCCGGGTCGTGAGTAAAGTTGGCACTGATCACCACCCAGTTTTTGCCGCTGTTGATCAAGCCCCACATATAATCAGTTGAATAATTCGTAAACAGGGAGTCCACGAGCGCCGCCTTGATACTGACAGGAAAGGCGTCAAAATTGCTGGCCTTGTCCCTCGTTTCGCTGATGTAGTTAGGCAGATCAGCCTGCAAAAAAGGTGAAAACATAGTGACCTGAAATCATAGACCCTAATGATGAAACTCATTACAATACACGAAATTAGTTTATTAAAGACATCTCGCTCATCAATAAGACGGATAAAGTTTACAGTTAGTTTACAATTCAAAAGAGACAAAAGAAAGTGATATAGGATACGGGGGTAGTTGATAAAGTTTGGTTCACTGAAGAGGGGTGTTGAAAATCAGTCGCTCGTATATACATGAGTAAGTGCATGGGAAAGGACTGGAGATCATTATTTTATTTTGAACGGACGAGCGACTTAGAAGAAGCCAATGGATACCATTCTGCAGAGTACAATTCAAATAGCGGTACAGGTTTGCCGACTGGAATGGTCACAGGCGGCAGGGAGAGGGTATAGTGAGAGGTCCATAATGCGAAGACAGACAGCGTCGAGTTTTCTGGTGGAACTTGAGTTTGGAATATCAATCGCGTCGATGGTTGAATGGAAATAAACTTAGGAAACAATTTAAATCGTAGTAGGAAGACAGTTGCCAACATCTTTCACTTTCTCCAAGGTTTAGTTTTTACAGATTACCTTAAAATATTACATGTCAAACGTTTTTGCGAATAATTTATCGAATTCCGACCGGTGGCTGGTTTCACTGATCCGTAAGGGTCGTGGATAATTGAAAAATGCGAACAGCAAATTACACTCAGTGTATTTGACCTTGAGCCCCACCCCCGGAAGTTTGATGTATGAAAAACCGACGGCGAAATTGATGATTGGAGCATCCCTGTAACAAATTCGAAGAAAGTACTTCTGACATTTTTTGAAAAATAACAATTTCAAAACACAATAAAAAATTACGGTGCTTGGTGAAACCCATAGCACATATAGTTAGCATGGCGAATTGGCGATCAATATAGTCGAAATAGCATATACAAGTAAGCCCGCTCTTCCCCGATCTAAACTCGGCCCCTTTGTAGAAACATCTTTCCTTTCTCTATGGTGAAATTTGTGGTCGGCATCGTATGTATTAATTTGATGAAATAACAGCAATTTATATTTGATTAGTGAAGTCCCTATCGACACCTGCATATGTTCTGTAAGTCGTCCCTTTCAGACCTAAACTTCGCTAATAATTTGCCAATAATTGCTAATAGTCATCACTTTTATAGCAGTCTCTGAAGTCCGTGCCAGAAAATTCAATTAAGTTGAGTATCCACTTGTCTTTGTTTGCCTTTGTTTACACAATAGTCAAGGCAACTAGGTTTTATGCCATTGTTCAGACTAACAAATATCTCGCCCGGTCAACGCTCTACAATGCACTGTGTCAACGTTCTGTGATTGATTGCGCCTTCACGACTCAGAGGCGAGTTTGGACCTCGGCCTACGCAGGTTAAGGTATTCAATTGTCAAGCTGATAACAATAAATGGTAACTTGGCTACGTCTGGCACAACACAGTGTTCTTTTTCATTTTCTTTACATCAAAGAAATTTCAATGTGTGTCTAAATGACAAAGATGGAAAACTCTTACCTCAAACAAAGCGTCAATTTGAGTATCATTCAATTGTTCTCTTCCAGACCTTACGTTGTCGAAATTGCGAGTATCACCCAGCGCACTGGCGAAAACACTCCGCGCGTTGGCCTTCTGAAATCTGAAACGATAGCCTATGATCAACTCTGTTGTTGAACTTCGAGGATCGGTCCTTCTGAGGGCTCGCTCATAAAGCTTCGATTCAGACTCCTGGCCTGCGATGTAATTCTTGATGTGGTGGAACTGGTCATCCGGTATTCCAGCCAATTCTAAAAGATAAAGGAATAGAGTTTCTGTCCTGTGAAAGGGAAAATACTTAAGGGATTGAGGAAATCATTCGTCGTGCCGGCAAGACTGAAGACGGTTTGGCCCACATTTGACAGTTCATTCGGGAAAGACTGCATTAACTTGCATGGTACCTGAAACCCGGGTCCTTGCCTCACCAACTCGGGTGACAAACAGAAGACTTTTAATTCCCCCAAGGTGTGAATGTTCCATTGTTACGTTTATCTTATCCAGCTGGTACCATTGTAGTGCCATTGTAGGAAAGGCAGGTCTGTGAAATTAGGTATTCCTAAGTTAATGGAGCTCTCCCGTAATGTTTACAAATTTACATAATCCTAGCAGGTCCAGATGTTGAAAAAGATGTGGAAAGCCCAAAAGAAAAAAACCCACCATCCATTACATAATGAAAATTGGTTCCAGCGTTCTACAGATGGGATGCCGTATCTACAAAACACCCCCCCCCCAAAAAAAACAAACAAACAAACAAACAAAAACAAAGTCAACCAAAATCGATTCTACTGCGTACGGGTTAACTCAAGGTGGATTACCCCTAACCAACAATTTCCCATGATCATCTATTTATCCACGGGCTAAAACTCTTTCGGAAAAGGTCATCTTGCAATTGATTTCTATTCAGTGCAACAAAAGTATACTATAAACCAATACAAGACGATGACTTTTTACAGTATCAGTTTTATTTGTAGCAGAGCATCATTTTTTTGTTTAAAATGTTTGGGAGTTCTTTTTTTAGTTCCTTTGTGAATTTTCCTTTCAGCATTTCTGAATCTCAGAGATGTCATATGTTGCAGTCTTCGGACTGACCGCGATTCCTATTATCACAATACTGCAAAGCATGCTGGGAAATTCCTGCTCTAACGACGTGGTGTCATGGCGGCCAAACATCAAGTATACGTGTATAAAATACGGTTTTATTTTTCTCGGTGTTTGGAGAGAAGATCACTTGAATAAATCAATAATGGAATAAAAGAAACAAATTCGAAGGGTCACGCTGCAAATGAAAAACATTGAGTTACATTTGACCCCTCAATTTAGGCATTCCTGAGGCATGCAAGACTTTGATTTTGTGTGCATTTTCATCCAAAGAAACTTTAGACGAGAAATGCTCTTCTTTACACCGTACACCATTGAACTACATGGGGAACAACCATACTTGGTGACCAGCGGCACATTTACGTAATTGAAGGTTCCAAAATGCAAGTTTTTATTTTGGGATTTGTGACAAATCTCCATCATTTTGCCATGTCGTATATTGAAAAGTCCTGGCAGACATTTCATGATTAGGGTTTCTTTACATCATTTATTATTTGTAAAACAAAATTATTCTCCAAGAACATCTCATCTGTGAATTTTGTAAAAAAAAATACCAATTTTTTTCTGAATATACACTATTTTGGGTGAAAATACTCTGACATGTTTAATTTTTTGTGCATTTTCATCCAATGAGTAAAAATTACTCCAACTAGGATTTCTGAGTTTATTTATATCTTGTTTGTTTACATGACTCCGTCTTTGCATAAGTATGGCAAATAAAAAATATACAGTTACATGAAATAGAGAGAAAAATGGATTTTTTGAGATTTTCCTCACCTGGCTTACTGACCCACCTGTCATCAATATTCCATATACAAATGTTCTGAGTGCCTGAAATATAGACGACGCCATCTCTCTTATGCACACTTTCAGCCTGCCACTGCTAGCACAACGCGCGACAGATCGTTTGCATCAAGTTATGGTTGTTTGAATGACGATCAACTTCAGCGGAAAGTTTCACTGAAATGCGACTCTGAACAGGTCGAAATGAGGTCTAAACTGAGTGAAACGATAAACTTGCACACAAATGTCGATATTTAGTTCCAGAGACCAGCTCAGGAACTGTTAGTTTTTGCTCACTTTCTTTCATTCTTTCTTTCTTTCTCTATTTCTCCTATTACTACCATATAACATGCTATATATAAATTTTACCTTTATTACCCAGAATGCATTGCGACATGCTTGTGACGTCATCACTCAGCTCGGACGGGTTTCACGGGCATTTCTTGTTTGTTTATTTTTTTTATTTTCCATTGCACAAATATCAAATTGCGTTCAGCTATTAATAATTCTAGCTTTCTTTCGTTTTGTTTTTGTTGCTTTTTGCTTTTTATTTTTCTCTAAATACCCGCCGTATGTGGCGCTATACTGTTACGTCATACGCCTTCCAAACTGGTTTAGATTGGTCTGGCGGACATGTTAAATTTTTGCATTGCGAATCAAGCATAGCGACCGTGCGTTATCGTTCAAGAGCTTAGATATTGTGACGTTTCGGAGAGCGATCGCATTTTGACAGTGGGTTTTATAACTTTATTATAAGTTTTGCCGAAGATATTTGTATACATATACGAGGCTTCCTTTTTTGATTTTCCGGAGCTGAGTGGGTAGCCACGTAGCCTCGGTTTTCAAGTTCAACGGCCTAGGTCCGATGTTGTCTGATATACATTTTTGTGCGTTGTCGCCCCGTATGTATCTGTTGCGTTTTTTACCGTAGATTTAGGAATTTGCAATCTGTGTAGCTTTACGAACTTCAGCCCTCACTATAGGTACGTGCATGCATATTAAAATCCCAAGCACTCTTTCATTCTGCTCCAATCTTCGTCACACATTCTCTTTTCTTCCGCTGCTCTGGTCTCTGGAACTTCGCTTTTGCTTGCAATTGCTCTCTAGTTCTTTATATTTTAGTAGACGATCGCGAGTAGAGGTTGGGGCTAGCTGTTCAGAACGATCAACAGATTTGTGTACGTGAATCACGATGACCGAGTCACGCTCTATCGCAGCGAGATTGACGCCAATTTTATGACATTCAAACAGGATGACAACATCATTGATCAATAAATGAGTAGAAATGCATACTCTTGACACGCCTACATATAAATATGAAGATATTTTTTGACAGCGAGCTCGAGCTGTGAGATTGCCGATTAAATTTGAGCAAAGCCCGGAGACCCTCCCTTCTTGGTGGGAGATATCGGTTGACACATGTTATTTACGTTGTCAAGGGGCGATTGACATAGTAATACCTATTTAGCATTTCACCAGCACTGAATCAAAGTCTTCGACTTGCCTATACAAAAGGTCGAATGACATTATTCATTTAAGGGTCATTCTTCAACAATAACTCAGTTGTCTGAGATCAATTGGTACGGTACGCGTGTGACCTGCACGTGTGAGATATAAAGTACCACTATAAAAACAACAGAATTGATCAAAAGATAAACTACCACTGGCGAAATTTATTTTCGTACTTTGGTTCCTCCTCCAGCAGCAGCTTCATCTAGTGTTTGTTGTGTTTTGTAATTTTTGCATGCCTAGCCACACTCCCTGAGTGTGTTGTTGAGCAATACAGTAATTAAAAGTAAATAGATTTCACAAAACATTGTACCGCGATTGCGATCTTACAAACATCGGCTGATTTTTTGACATCAGCAAATTGCAGGGTAAGATCTTTGCTGAAGTTTCATTTTTCACCGTGTGGAAATTCTGTTTTTATGTGATTCTGTTTTTACAAGAGTCTGAGAGAAATCTGCTCCCTTGCCAGTGTTTCTTCGTACAACAGTATTTCGTTTGCTTTCGCAATATATGAGACAAAGACACGTTGTTGCTAAAATGCTGGCCAAGCACGATAGTATAGAAATAACTGGCGACGCGCTGACCATTAACGTTTATTTGTGGGCAAGGGCGAGAGGAAAGCCAAAAATTAACGCCTCGCCCGTAAATTTGGCTTTCCTCTAGCCCGCGCCCACAACGTTAATGGTCAGAGCGGAGTCTGTTATTTCCATTATATTATCAGCGAACCCAAGAAAACCGTCAAAATTTCCGAAAATTTCTGGAGCGAACGACAACTGGGCCCCAGAAACTGAGCAATACGCGACGCACTGTCACGTGCGCTATAAAAAATTGGCAAATCCGGAAATGTTTTGAGAAAAAGTATCTCAACTTGACCTACAAGTGCTCCATTTTATTTTGTGATTGATTATGATTTACGTTTGAGCTATAAAATTACGATACTTTGAGTTGTTAATCCTATTATTCATATTCACGGGCATGTAAACAAACCATTACTGTGTATTTGTGATCAGTCACGTAGTTCAGCTCGACCAATCAAAATGCGACGGACAGGGCATGGTAATATAATTCACGACAGTGCGTCGTTGTTTAAGTCGTCGTTCGAAGGATCGGGATCTATGAGTGAGGCCGAAGGTCGAACATTACATGTATTAGTACGACATACTATTGTAGTATACACCGAGGTTTAGCCTTCGGCCTCACACTTCCATATCCATGATCTCGGGCCTTCGATCGACTATCCAAGCAACGCTGCAAGCAGATGTGGTCTTGGCTAGCAACCCCAGTAGTTCCCTATCGTTCACGGCCACTATTGTAGCAATTGAATACATGCCTGTCCACTGAGAAACTTTGCAAATAATCAAAATATCTCCTTA